>SKCR01011926.1:0-35998 GCA_019454045.1 Zanthoxylum bungeanum | reverse complement strand
GTCGGGTGGGGGCAATTTTGGAAATCATTGTAATAAATTCGATTTATTAAATTGGACCTGCGTGTCTAGCCTTATCACCTCTATTCTATTGTATTCTCTTCTCACCTATTCCCCTCATGTAAATGAGGTTTCTTTAGAAGTATTATGTAATTGGGTAGAAGTAATACAAGTGCTAGCTTGAGAGAGAAAAGGGAGAGATTTGATCTAGGATCAATGTATTAAGTATCCATCCGCATATCATTATTATTTTATTACATACTCGCTTTATTATGTATTTAGAATGCATGTTTAAGGGTGTATGATGATGAGACCTTAACAAAGATAATTAAATTGGTAGCCAATTTGCACGCAAAAAACCCTCATTAAATATCATGCGTTTTTTCCTTCCATTGAGTGATTCTTACTCAGATTCGAGATGGCATGGTTTGTTGGCCAAAGTCAAGACCTTGTCCGTCAAAGATATGTTTGAATCACGAAGCTTTGTTCCATATGGTGTCTTGTCCAAGTTGTGCTTTGTTGGCCAAAGTCAAGACCACTTCTTGTCCAACGACATTGATTACGAGCTTCCATGGTCAATGGGTCCACGCTTGACTGGGATCATTAGGTTTGTTGTGCCAAAGCCAAGGCCTAATTGATTCAGAGGAAAAAAGGTTAGGGTATATATTCGATATATAGGCATATATAAGATATATGTTTCGGACTTGGATGTTCACCTACTGGATCTAGGAGTTGGATGAGATCCAATTGATCTTCGAGATCTACCTAGTTAATTATCATACAATTTGTTGGCCAAAGTCAAAATTTTGTGATTTTAACGGGATCCTAGCCCACTAGGAAACACGGTTTCCCGAGTACTCGATAGAGGGTTAGAGGCTCGACGAAAAATAGTGGGAGGCTAGTATTGAATTTGCAACATTCGTTCGAATACTCGCCAAAAGCGCTCATCTATATTTTACTCGTCATATTAATTAAAAGTATTAGTTGGACTAATATTTTATGTTGTTTTAAATATATATAGTTGGACTATATACAAACTTATTCAAATTATAGTTGATTTTATAATTGGATTATACTAATCAATATAATTGAATTAAAATAATAGTTGATTTTATAATTGGATTATAGTAATCAATATTAAAATTATAGTTGATTAAATAATTGGATTATTGAAATCATTATAATGAATAGTACCTTATTAAATTGATTAAATAGTTGGACTATTGGAATCAATAAAAGGTTGAAAGGTTGAATATTTAAAATATATAATCCTTGGATTAAATGTTTTAAATAATTTAATTTTCAATTGGGAATCAATAATAGGTTAACTTTATTGGATAAAATAACTATTATACTAGGCCCATAATTAAGCAAATAAGCTGAGCATAAATCTTTGGAAGATTTGTGTGATGATGACTTTAGTGCTTAATTTAATATACTTGAAAATAATCTATCTTAAAAGGTATTAAAATTGCAATTTATATTCTTAGAGCATTAATTGACTATTCTAATGGAGAAAGGTCAAAGTTTGCAATTGGGCATGTAGCACAAGGTGCACATCGTTTCGATATTCTAAAACCCAAGGCTTGGCCAAAGGTTTGTGAAACATTGAAAAGGATAATTGACATATCCCAAAGTGACTACCGTTTGGATATGGCAGACACGAAGGAATTAAGGAAAGAGCGAGGCTTTGACTTTAAAAATATTTGTCAAAGTTATGTTCACTACTAGTATTGAAATTAGATTTTAAATACTTAGTGTGGTACATAAAATATATGCATTGATGTTCAGAATCCGCTATGAGCAGGATACTGACTTCAAGCCGAGATTTCTCTGCGAATCGGAAACGGGACGAAAGTCGCTGTTTCGACCGACCGTAGATACCTAAGTTTAGGAACTACCCTTTGGGTATGTACTTAAATTAGGAACTGTTATAATGTAACTAGTTTGACTAGAGACATTATCTCTATATCAGTGTTTTATCCATTGTGGATGAACCTTTATATTCTAGAACACTAAATGTTTCATTATATAAAGATGATACTGAGATAAACACATTAGATGTAAATAACAGAATTTATATTTTGAATATAATAAAATCTCAAACATATAAAATGACAAATAAATAGCTCAAAATGATTTGATCAATAGAGACTTATTTGTGGCATTGTTGTCTAGGACACAATTGAACAAGACTCGTATATCCACACTTTTGAAGAGTGGGTACTAGGACTGATTTGACTATTCAAATAAAGTCTGCGAATCTAGTTTATTAGGTAAAGTACCTAAAATACTATTTTTTGGTAATAGTAAAATGCCACCGATCTGTTAGCCCTATTCATGGTGAAGTAAGTGGGCCCATATCTAGCAAGGCTAGATGTGAACATGAATGTTTCGTGACCTTAACGGATGTGGCATCACGTTATGGTTATGTTTTTCTTTTGAAGAACACAGATAAAACTTTTATAGTTTCGACACGAAGTAGAAAAACAGATCGGCTATAGTATTATGCCGCCACGGTAAGACCGTAATGGAAAATACTTAAGCAGTAAGTTTCATACGTACATGAAAAAGTACGGTATTCTTTCAGATGAGGACATGATAAGGTTTATCACAAGTCGCTCTGAGCATCTATCTCCTTCAACCAGATATGTATTAACAGTGCAAAACTTATTTAGAATAAGGTTCCATATAAATCTGTTTGACATATCATATAGGATATGAACAGGAAAGAAACGGGGTTTCTTACTCCTAATAATTTGGGTATGCCAGACATAACGTTTGGATGATACCAAACTAAGAACCCAAATTTGATAAGTGCCAATATAGGTTATCCTAAGGGAAACCTTAAGTATAGTACTTATAAATCTCACATGAGAACAATATGATTGTTGCTCACCATGCGGTTTTCCTGAGAGGAATACCGATATGCAGTGGTCAGTGGGAGGATAGTGATACTCGATGAAAATCAGAGTAATACTATTCAAGGCACGAAGTCCTTAATGGAACACAAACAGTTCATCAATGATGAATCTGTACCATTAATCTTCGAATACACAAGAACTGGGTAGATCGGATAGATTCAGAAAATAACCTAGGGTATGGGTTTCTGATCTAACCTCATAAAGATGTCAATCTTATGAGGGTATACCATCCGACTACATTTTGAGGAAGTGATACGAGGTATCGACTCCCTATTTTGGCAAAGTACCATGAGTCATAATGGATTCCATGTATAACAACTATTTTGGATACTAGTTGTTGTACCACAAGGCATTGTGCCTATTGGTACATTAAACGTCTTCAAGGAAGACATACATGGATGGCAACATACCAACGTACAAAGCTAGGCTTATGACGGAAAGGTATCGTTATCAACATTGTGTTAACAACGGTTCAACCTTTTTACCTGTTGCCATGGTAAATCCATTTTGATGATGCTTGTTTGATATGTATATTTCATTTATGAAATCTGTCAGTTATAGATCAAAATCGCTTTCCTTGAAAAGGAAACCTTTTGGAGATGTTTAGAACATCCTGACAATTTTGTATAACCAACAAACAAGGTTTGCGGGTTATTCGATCCATGTTTAGATTGAAGCAAGCATAAGGTTATTGGAACTGTCGTTTTGAAATAATCATAATGGTTTATGATTTGACTCAAAACGAAATAATTCTTGTGTATATAAGGAGGTTAGTGGGAGAGCGCACTGACAAGTATATTCCCATAAAGCTATTGTGAAAGCTTGGATTTCATAGAAATTCTCCGTAGAATTCTGGGGAGTAACAACCTTTATTCAAGGAATAAAGATCTACTGGGATAGATTTGGAGTTGTTAACACTCTCTGGGAAATTTTACATTTAAAATATACTTGATTTGGTGTCTCATATGCTTCGAGCATATAGAGTCACGATCAGGTCAATCCAAGTGATAGTCACTGGATTGAAATTAAGAACATCTGTTAGTATCTCTCAGAACTAAAGATGCTATCTTAAACTATGGAGAAGGAGAACTTGAAGTGACTAGGATCACTGCTGCAAGTTTCCAAACAATTAATACTACGGTACTATAAAAGTTTGAACACTGGGACAGTGAGCTGGTAATCTTCCTAGCAAGATAATTGTTGCCGAATAAACAACAAATGCGGATTATTGCTGCAGTTGAGGCAGCAATAGAAGCCATTTGGGTCGAAAATAAATCTAATTAGATTAGATATAGTTCTGTTAGCGGCTGATCTAGACGTCAGCACAGGCTAAGGAATTAAAGGTCTCATCGACGATCCAGATATATACTTCTATATCATCTGATTCGTTCGGATCATACATCGTGGCGATGTGATGATCGTATAAATCGCGTCAGACGATTATCAACAAATCCGATGACGAAAACTTTTCCTCAGCAATTTGAGCGAACCGTACATAGTTCGGGTGTGGGACACTTGAGTGACTGGCTATGTGCCAAGTGGGAGATTGTTGGACAAAATGACCCATAGCGTCACTATTTGTACAGATCATTGTGTTGTTGTAAAAATTAACTATGTGACAAGGAAATTGCACTCTCATCATTTGTGATTAGATCACCATAGATATATAAATGAAGAGAGGTCCCTATGATTAGTTCCTGGATGGAGAATGATATGAGACAGTATCAGTCCACGAAGGATTAATCATTAATATCCCTAGCAGGAGTATTATCGAGACTGGACATCGATAATGCGGAATAGGCTAGTATTACACTTGTGCGCGTTGTGAGGGCACAACGACATAGTTCTCATATATATAAGTATTGGATACTTATGCAAGTGCGATAGCAGGTCGTGTTTCACCGATGGTACGGGAAACAGCTTCGCTCTGGATAGACCCCTCGGAATCCCATTGGTATTATGACTATGTGTCTATGGGAGGCCGAAATCATGGTAGGTGTGCATAGTCTTAACCTAAGACTTACATCGCTAATACTTGCGATAAACGGTAGACTTTGGTCTTGGTGGTACAGGCTTTAACCGGTTCTCTGCGTACACCACTTCTAGGTTTATCAGAGAGTCATAGTGTATTGGGTGTGATGTCAAGATGGAAGTATCACTTCAGTCATAGTGGAGATGATGTCACGCAGGATACGGTACTAGTGCTCTTGAGTGATGCACATCCAATCGGGATATTGTGACCAGGTCATGAATATCCGATTATAGAGACTATGTTACCAGACATCCGACATGTGCTTCGGACGGGGCAGACACTTATCCAGCCCCAGCCCTAGCACGTGACTATCCGATACTGGACCGATATACATAATACTTGGTATACTACGCTTGATATAGATCCTTATATATTCTATAAGAATATTTCCGGAGAATTTGGTAGACTTGGTGCTTTGCTAGAAGTCGACCTTGTCTCGTAAATCGGTAGAACGTAGTACTTGGTACGTACGTGATTCGGATACTCCGACGACCGTATTTACTGCCAACATATCTGGGGATCTCATGGGTCGCTTCCCGATAATCCACCGATGACGCATAACTCGCACTCTTAAATAATCTGGGATTATATAGAAGAGAGAGAAAATTAATCTGGGATTAATTACGGAGATATTTTATCTAGGATAAAATATCGTCTAAAGAGAGAGAAAAATTAATTTGGAATTAATCGATGAATTAATATATTCGATATATTAAATGAAATTAGATTTTGACGCGGAATTAAAATTGGATTTTAATTCGGGCAAACGAGTTAATTTGGAATTAATTCATTAGCGACGTGAATAGTGATTTCGCTAGGCATAATCGTTTATTTATGGAGCAACGGAAACTCATTAATTTGGAATTAGCGAAACTGAGCCCGGGATTGATTTGCGGGGCCCGCTCACATTTAATATCGTGTGGGGCCCACATGTCAAATCAAGCGTCAAAATTAAATGTGATGTGACTTGTTACTATTCACTTTATTAAAGTGAATAGTAGATGGAGTTAATTACACTTGACTTTTGTAAATGCTTTTAGGAAAAGCATTTATGGCATTTGATTTTAATTAATTAAAATGCTTTTACCTTGACTTTTACAAGGTGAAAATGTTTTGTAAATGTTGAAATAGATTTTAGAAATCATTTTTCATTATTACAATTTCTCTCTCTCACGTTTTGGATCATTTTCTTTCTCTCATAGCTCACGCCCAAACTGAAAAATGTGGACTGGTTTTGAAACATTTTAGGCGTGAATAGGGAAGCCAAGAGTTGGGTTTTTGTGGCAAAAACCGCAAGTGCTAGCACACTACGAGACTTACGAAGGTGGTAGGGAGGTTCACCCATGAGCCGGGATCCGTTTGACGAAGTTTGGAGCTTCAAAATGAGATCCGAAACTGCCCAAACCAGTGAAGAATTCTGCACCAGTGGGCGTGACCAAGACAATGGTGTTTTGGCTTCATTCGTCTTCAAATCGACTCAACCGATCGATGTGAGTATTCCGCTATCTCCATTGGTGTATTCACGCATTATTTCATGTCTTGTTTGATCTTGGGACCTAGAATAAAACCAACACTACTCCCCCAACATCAGTCAAAGGAATTCAGAGTTTTCTTGGACATGTAGGTTATTACATGAGATTTATCAAAGACTTTTCCAAAATTGCAAAACCTCTTTGCAATCTTCTGGATAAGGATGTGTCTTTCAACTTCACCAAATAATTCCAGGAAGCTTTTCAGATCTTAAAACAGAAGCTGGTTTCTGCCCCCATCATAGTAGCACCAGATTGGACCTCCATTTGAGGTAATGTGTGATGCTAGTGATTTTGTTGTAGGTGCAGTTTTGGGAAAACGCAAAGCAAAGATATTCCACACCATTTACTACTCCAGCAGAACTTTGAATGAAGCTCAACTCAACTACACAACCACTGAAAAAGAGTTGCTTGCAGTTGTGTTCGCTTTTGACAAATTCTGCTCTTATCTGTTGGGTCCAAAAGTGGTGGTCTACACAGATCATTCAGCAATCAAATACATGATGGTGAAGAAAGATGCCAAACCCAGATTGATCTGTTGGATACTTCTTCTGCAAGAATTCGATGTAGAGATCAGAGATAGGAAAGGAACAGAGAACCAAGTGGCAGATCATATATCGAGGCTCGAGAATGGAGAAATAGCTAACAAAGAAGTATCAATCAAAGAAAATTTTCCAGATGAACAGCTGTTTACCATAAAACAGCAGGAAGTCCCTTGGTATGCTGACTATATCAATACATAGTGTCAGGAAAAGGCTGTTGGAATGGACAACTCAGCAACTGAAGAAATTCTTCAAGAAGTCAAACATTATGTCTGGGATGAGCCATACCTATTCAAACGATGTTCTGATCAATTATTGAGACGATGTGTTCCATAGGAAGAGGTCAACAGTGTTTTGCAGCACTGTCATTCATTACCATACGGCGAACACTTCAGCAGGAATAAAACTGCAGCTAAAGTCCTTCAATCAGATTTGTTCTGGCCCACTCTTTTTAAAGATGCTCACTTGTTTGTTCTTCAATGTGACAGGTGTCAGAGAATGGGGAATATTTCGAGGAGAAATGAAGGACCGTTGTAAAATATTCTAGAAGTTGAGATATTCGATGTGTGGGGAATTGATTTCATGGGACCCTTTGTTCCATCATTCGGAAACCTGTACATATTGGTTGCTGTAGACTACGTCTCAAAATAGATTGAAGAAATTGCACTACCATCCAATGATTCAAAAGTGGTGATCAAATTCTTGTAAAATAATATTTTCACTCGCTTCGAAACACCTCGAGCAATTATCAATGATGGTGGCACATATTTCTGCAACAGATATTTTGATGCACTCCTATCTAAATACGGAGTTACTCACAAGGTTGCAACAGCCTACCATCCACAATCAAATGGGCAAGTTGAAGTTTCAAACAGGGAAATCAAAAGAATATTGGAGAGAACCGTTGGATCAACAAGGAGGGACTGGTCTACAAAACTGGATGATGCGTTATGGGCCTACTGTACAGCTTACAAGACACCTATTGGTATGTCCCCATATCGATTGGTGTTTGGGGGAAAGCATGCCATCTGCCAGTAGCGCTTGAACATAAGGCGTACTAGGCACTGAAGAAGTTGAATCTTGAACCACAAGCTACATGAAAGAAAAGACTTCACCAAATCAATGAATTGAGGAATTTCGCCTACAAGCTTATGAGAATGCCAAATTACAAGGAGAAGACCAAGAAATGGCATGACCTAAAAATAGTGCACAGACAGTTGAAACCAAGGCAACAGGTGTTGTTGTACAACTCGAGGTTGAAACTTTTCCCTGGAAAGTTGAAATCAATGTGGTCAGGTCCATTTGTGATCACTCAGGTTTTACCTTATGGGGCTGTTGAGTTATGGATCCTAACACCAACAACACATTCAAAGTTAACAGTCAGCGTGTCAAACACTACTGGGGAGAACCGTTGGAGCGATAAAAAGAAAGTGTCACACTTTCAGATCCAGCCTAATGATCGAGAAGTCAAGTCTAGCTGACGACTCTAAAACTTAGCGCTCGCAGGGAGGCAACCCATGCAATTTGTGTATATATTGTGATTTGGTATGATTTAATTTTGTTTGTTTAGTTTTTGCAGATTAAGACATTTCAAGATAAAAGAAGCTCTCTCAAATCTTCGCAAGCAATTTCCTTCTCTCCTTCAAAAATCTCTGATGAAAGTTTACAAAGCTCGCTTGGAACGAATGAGACTACTGATGATCAAAGGTATTCCTACTGATATTTGTTGGGTAATCGAAGCACGAGTCCATTTAGCAGGTGAGTATTCTGAGACTTGTTGTTCTTATTTACCTGGTTTTGGAAGAAGCACCTATGTAAAGAAACGTAGAGCTAAGCAAATGGGTGTTTGTTACAAATGTGTGCGTTGGAATTGCAATACTCGTTGTCGTTCTTTAGGAATGGTGTCTGATAATCGTGAAGATAAAATTAAATTCATTAGGGATGGCATGAGTAAGGAGTCTGTAGATGATATATCTTCGACTCTTGAGACGCATCCCAGTGGATTTGTTCATATAGCCATTCACAAGTTACACACACAATTCCAAAAAGAAAGACAACAGTTAAGTCTTGGGAATCTGACTCAAAAAGACCATGTTTGGCAATTTATAAGAAAATTGGATGGGGAGCTTTTCCCTGACTCATAGACGTCAATCAAACTGTAAATTCTTGTACATATTATATCTCTTTGTCTTTTCCTAATAATTGATTTATTTTGTTGTTTTCTTCGACAGGATCCAGATCTTTTTGACTATCACGATTTATTTTACTATTTTGATATTAATCGTCCTTTGGAAGATACTTGTGCTATTTTTACTCACCCTTTTCAGGTATTATAAATTCAACTTATCATTGCACTTTGAAGACATCCAGAGTAATGTTGGACAATTATGACCCATAGCGTCGCTATTTGTACAGATCATAGTGTTGTTGTACAAATTAGCTATGTAACAATGGAGATTGCACTCTTATCATTTGTGATTAGATCACCTAGATATATAAATGATGAGAGGTCCCTATGATTTGTTCCTGGACAGAGAATGATATGAGACAGTATCAGTCCACGAAGGATAAATCATTAAACATCCCTAGTCAGAGTATTATCGAGATTGGACATCGGTAATGCGGAAAAGACTAGTATTGCACTTGTGCACGTTGAGATGGCATAACGGGCATAGTTCTCATATATTTAAGTATTGGATACTTATGCAAGTGCAGTAGGAGGTTGTGTTTCACCGATGGTACGGGAAACAGCTTCGCTCTGGATAGACCCCATCGGAATCCCATTGGTAGTATGACTATGTGTCTATGGGAGTCCGACATCAGGGTATGTGTATTTGGTCTTAACCTAAGACTTGCACCGCTAATGCTTATGACAATCAATATACTTTAGTTGAGGTCGTCCATGGCTTTAACCGGGTCTGTGTACGCCAATGCTAGGTATATTGAGAATCGTAGTGTATTGGGTGTGATGTCAAGACGGAAGTATCACTCCAGTCATAGTGGAGATGATGGTCACGTAGGATACGGAACTTGTTCTATTAAATGCTCGACCTATCGGGATATTATGACTAGGTCATGTATATCCGATTATAGAGACTAGTTACCAGACACCCGATATGTGCCTCGTACGGGGCAGACACTATTCCAGCCCCAGGCCTAGCACGTGATCATCCGATACTGGACAGAAATACGCAATACTTCGGTATACTACGCTTGATATAGATCACATATTCCTATAAGGATATTTCTGGAGAATTTGGTAGGCATGGCGCTTTGCTAGAAGCCAACCTTGTCTTGTAAATCGGTACAAACGTAGTACGAGGTACTTACGTGTTCGGATAGTCCGACGACCGAATTTACTGCCAATATATTCGGGGATCTCATGGGTCGCTTCCCAAAGATTCACTGATGTTGTATGACTCGCACTTTATTAATCTGGGATTAATTCGATGAGAGAGAAAATTAATCTGAGATTAATTACGGAGATATTTTATCTGGGATAAAATATTAATTAAAGAGAGAGAACGATTGATTTGGAATTAATCGATAAAATAATATATTCGATATATTATGCGAAATTGGATTTCGACGCGGAATTGAAATTGGATTTTAATTCGGGCGAACGAATTAATTTAGAATTAATTCGTTAGCGACGTGAATAGTGATTTCGCTAGGCGTAATCATTTAATTACGACGCGACGGAAAATTCGTTAATTTGGAATTAGCGAACCCGAGCCCGAGAGTGATTGCGAGCGCATTCGCATTTCGAATTCGAGCGCGGCACGCAAGTCACATCAAGCGTCAAATCGCTAGTCACATCAATCGTCAAATCACTTGTCACTTTGAGTGATGTGACATGACATGTAGTCACTTTATTAAAGTGACTTGATGTGAATAGTGATGTGATTGAAAAGGCATTTGTTGCTTTTTGCTTTTCCTTTTTGACTTTACTTTTTGAAAGTAAAAGGTGGTAAATGCTTTTATTAAATTTTGAAATAATAAAACCATTTACACTTTCTCTCTCTCTACAATTACAGTACACGGTTTTGGCATTTTGGAGCCAAAAACGTTTTCTTCTTCCTCTCTTGGCTTGGAGCCATTTTCTTCTCTTCCATTTTGGTTTGACCGAAAATCCAAGAAGAATAAGGAGTGCTAGCACACACATGGGTTATACATAGGTGATAGGGAAGTGATTTTGTGAGCATGGAAAAGCTTGAAGCTTGGAGCTTTCATGGAGGTTCTTCAATGGCCGAATCTTGGAGACACAAAGACACCCAAAACCGAGCCATCCACTGACTTTGGGAGCCATTGCCGTGACCTAGAAGAGGGGAAAAAGACTTGTGTTCTTTGATGCATCAAATCCAATCATTGTGAGTATATGTTTCCGCCATTATTCCTTGATGTATTCATGCGTTTTTGTGCTTGTATTGGATGATTCTTGGGACCTTATAAGAACCCAACAATGGTATCAGAGCTTACTTCAAGCATGAAAAAGTTAGGGTTAAAATTGGGTAAACTCAATTTGAGCATCAAATGGTTAAATTGTTTGATGTAGTATGCTTGAATGAGGTTGAATGGATGTTGTGCATGATCAATTTGAAGAAATTGTGTTTGGAACAAATTTACCCAATTTTTTGTGTTGGTCTAAAGTGGCAAATTGGGTAAAATCAATTGAAGCATGATTTGGTTGAATTGATTGATTAAGTATGCTTGTATGTTGATTAATTGAAGTTGTGTATGTTCAATTTCATGAAATTGGATTGGATCCATTTTTCCCCAAATTTTGGGCATGGCCGAAAATTGAGACCCTAATATCTTGGTGAATTTTGTTTGTTTGATCATTGGATGACTTGAAACAAGTGGGTAATGTTAATTTGAAGTTCAATTGGATTGAATTTTGAATTGGAACAATTTTCCCCAAATTAAAGTAGGCTTGGCCGAATTCAATTGGATATGAAATTCATTGTGTTTTTTTTTGTATTTTGATTCATTGGATGAGTTTAATTGATTTGGGAAATGAGGATTATGGATTCAATTTGATTGGAACCGAATCGGATTGAAAAACCCCTAATTGCTAATTGGTGAGACTTTAAGCATGTAAATTGGGTTTGATTTTGATAAATTGTGTTGGACACTATTTAATGTAGAAGTGCATGATTAAGTATGCTAATTGATGTTTTAGAAATATTAATTGGGTGGTTAATTGTGTATTACACTTAGGTTAATTAATTATGGAATTTAGAATTTTATAAGTTAATTAATTGGGCTTGTTTTTGGAAATTGGGCCTTATAGGTTTTAATTGGGCTTTTGGGCTTGATTGTACCAAGTTAGGTTTAGGCCAATTTGGTTGGATCCAATTGGGCCTAAAACCGCATCCATAAAGTCCAATTATGACTTAATGGACCTTAATTATTTAATTGGGCCTAATGGGCCAAAATTAATTTAAAGGCTTATTGGGTTACTCCCGGATTGGATTTTGGTTATTCGGTTTGACCCGAGTTGACAAAAAGTCCACGCCTTTTAGAAATTAATTAAAAGCCCATTGGACTTTAATTAAATAAACATTATATGTTAATCGGGCTTTGAGACCCGTTACGATTGAATTTGGAATTTAAATCGTAAAGGTTCGTTAATAAAAGTGTAATATTTAATTTGGAATTAAATAATGAATTAGAATTAAAAGCGTATTAAATTGGATTTAATTATGTAGTTTAATTTAATTCGAGAATTCGTACTTTGAGTACTTATTCGCAAAACGAGTTTGACTCGAGCAAAAATAAAATCGTTGTTTGAACATTGGATGATCACTAATTATCAGATTAATTAATTTGATTAGATTGATTGATAACATGTTTGTATGAATACATGGTTGCGATGAATGAATAATGTATATCAGATGGATATTAGTCGGGTGGGTCAATTTTAGAAATTGTGTAATAAATTTGATTTATTAATTGGACCTGCGTGTCCAGCCTTATCACCTCTATACTCTTTGTATTCTCTTCTCACCTATTCCCCTCAATGTAAATGAGGTTTCTTTAGAAGTGTAGTCTAACGAGTAGAAGTAAATACATATGCTAGCTTTGGAGAGAGAAAATGAGAGATTTGATCTAGGATCAATGTAAAGTATCCATCCGCATATCATTATTATTTTATTTCATATGCGCTTTATTATGTGTTTAGAATGCATTTTTAAGGGTGTATGATGATGAGACCTTAACAAAGATAATAAATTGGTTTCCAATTTGCACGCGAAAAACCCTCGCTAAATATTAAGTGTCTTTCCTTCCATTGAGTGATTCTTACTCAAGATCCAAAACTGGCATTGGCTTGTTGGCCAAAGTCAAGGCCTTGTCCGTTGAGGATGTGCTTGAATCACGAAGGCTTTGTTCCATATCAGTGTCTTGTCCAAGTTGTGGTTTGTTGGCCAAAGTCAAGACCACTTCTTGTCCATCGACATTGATTACGAAGCTTTCCATGGTCAATGGGTCGCGCTTGACTGGGATCACTAAGTTTGTTGTGCCAAAGCCATGGCTTAGTTGATTCAGAGGAAAAGGTTAGGTAATACATTGGATGTATTGGCATATATAAGATATATATGTTTCGGACTTGGATGTCCCCCTACCGGATCTAGGAATTGGATTACATCCAATCGATCTTAGAGATCTACCTAGTTAATTATCATACAATTTGTTGGCCAAAGTCAAGATTGTGTGATATTTAACGGGATCCTAGCCCACTAGGAAACGCGGTTTCTTGAGTACTTGACAGAGGGTTAGAGGCTCGCCGAAAAATAGTGGAAGGCAAGAATTGAATTTACAATACTCGTTCAATTACTCGCCATACGCGCTCATTCAAATTATTTCGTCGTTAGATTAAATGTTAGTTGGACTAATATTTAAATTGTTGTTTTAATTAACAGTTGGACTGCATTATAGTTGATTATATATAATTGGATTATATTAATCAATATATTTGAATTAATTAATTTCAGTTTACAGTTGATTTTATAATTGGATTATAGTAATCAATGTAATTGAGGTTAATTAATTTAAATGATATTTGATTATATAGTTGGACTATTATAATCATTATAATAATAGTACCACAAATCGTTGATTAAATAGTTGGACTATTAGAATTAAGAAATAAATGAAAGATTAGTGTTTAAAACATAATCCTTGGTGAAAATGTATTTAAACGACTTTAATTTTCTAATTGGGAATAAAATTTCAGGATGGTCTTGGAAAATAATAAGTTACTTTATTTGATAAAATAACGTATAATGCCTGAAACCCGAAGTTAAGCAAATAAGTGGAACATGATATTTGGAATATTCATGTAATGATAACTTTAGTTCTTAATCCATTATACTTGTCATATAGACTCCTTGATTTCTTTATCAGAACTAAGGATTAGATTCTTAAAGTATGATACTGAAATTGAAGGATCTTCATAAATCTAAAATTCGATTTTAGAAGTAAAAAAATTGCAATGAATAATTCTTGGAGAATTAATGACTATTCTCAAGGAGATAAGTCAAAGTTTGCAATTAGACAAGTAACGCAAGGCGCACCTTACTTCGATATTATAGAAACCCGAGGCTTGGCCAAAGGCTTCTAGAATGTTGAAAAGGTCAAAGGCAAAATAATTATAATCTTCTAGGAAGATAAAAGGACATATCCTAAGAAGGAATTGAAGACGAGCAAGGCTCTGACTTCAAATATGTTTGTCATAAATATGGTCACTGCTAGTATTAAAATTAGATTTTAGATACTTAGTGTGATACTTAAAATATATATATTGATGTTCAGAATCTGTTTTGAACATGATACTGACTTCAAAAGAGATTTATCTACGAATTGAAAACGAGACGAAAGTCCCTGTTTTACCCGTAGATACCTGAATTTAGGAACTACATTTGGGTTAGTACTTAAATTTAGAAACTGTTATAATGCAGCTAGTTTGACTAGAAACATTATCTCTATATCGCGTATAACCCGCTGCGGGTGTACCTTTATATTTTAGAACACTAAAGTGTTTTATTATATAAAGATGATATTGAGATAAACACATTAGATGTGAATACCAGAATTTATATTTTAAATATAAATCATATCTCAAATATATAACATGACAAATAAATAGCTCAAAATGATTTGATCAATTAAGAAACTTAAATATGGCATAGTTGTCAGGGACACTATTAAACAAGAGTCGTATATCCACACTTTCGAAGAGTGGGTACTAGGACTGATTTGATTTCATTCAAATAAAAGTCTACGAATCTAGTTTATTGGGCAAAGTGGCTAAAATACTATTTACTTGGTAAAAGTGCCAATGCCACCGATCTGTTAGCCCTAGTTCATAGTGAAGCAAGTGGGGCCCATGTCTAGCTAGGCTAGATGTGGATATGAATATTTCGTGACCTGTACGGATGTGGCATTGCGTTATGGTTATGTGTTTCTTTTGAAAAACAAATCGGAAACTTTCATAGTTTCGACACGAAATAGACAAACAGATCAGCTAAAGTATTAAACTATCACGGTAAGACTGTAATGGAAAATACTTAAGCAATAAGTTTCTAGTATACTTGAAAAGAGTATTGTATTCTTTCAATGAGGACTCCTCCCGGAACACGTCAGTTTGACGGTGTGTCCAAATGGTTTTAACGAATTTTGTTAGGCATGATAAGGTTAATCACGAGTCGCTCTGAGCTACCATTTACTTTAATGGATACGCTAAACAGTGCAGAACTTGTTTTGAATAAGTTTCCATAATATTCTGTTTGACATATATCATATTAGATATGAACGGGAAAAGAAACCAGGTTTCACATTCCTGAATATTTGGGAATGCTAGGCATATGTTTGGATGATACCAAACTAAAACCCAGATAGGATAAGTGCCAATTGTAGGTCATCCTAGGGATACCATAAGTATTATACTTATACACCTCACATGAGAACAATTAGATTGTTGCTCACCATACGGTTTTCCTAAGAGGAATACCGATATGCAGTGGTAAGTGGGAGGATAGTATAACTCGATGAAAATCGGAGTAATACTGTTCAAGGCACCGAATCTTAATGGAACATAAATAATTCATCAAGGATGAAACTATACCATTACTCTTCGAATACACAAGAACCGCATAGGTCGGATATAGTCATTAAAACAACCTGGGGTATGGGTTTCTGATCTCGCCTCATAAATATGTCTATCTTATTTAGGAATACCAACTGACTACGTATGAGGAAGTGATACAAGGTATCAACTCCCTAATTATGGCAAAGTGCCATGAATCCGAATTGGATTCCATGTATATCAACTATGTTTGGATAATAGTTGATGTACCGCAAGGCATTGTGCCTATTGGTACTATAAGTCTTCAAGGAAGACATACATGGATGGCAACATACCAACGTACTAAGTTTGGCTTGTAGCGAAAAGGTAGAGTTATCAACATTGTGTTGATTGCTACGAAACCTTTTACCTGTTGCCACGGTAAATCCGTTTGGATAATGCTTGCTGATGCTGCATGTTTCATTCATGAAATGTGGCATCTGAATGCCAAAACCGCTTTCCTTAACGGAAACCTTTCAGAGGATGTTTACAATATCCTATCGGTTTTGTCGAACCATAACAAACAAACTAGGTTTGCAGGTTATTCGATCCATAGATGGATTGAAGCAAGCATTGAGTGCTTAGAATTATCGTTTTGATGTAATCATAATGGTGTATGATTTAATTCAAAAATGAAAATAATTCTTGTGTATATAAGGAGGTTAGTGGGAGTGCACTGACAGTGAATGTCCTGAATGATGATGATATATCATTTCTTGGAAATGATATTCCCATAAAATAATCGGTGAAAGCTTGGCTTTCATGATAACGACGATGAGTCGTAACAATGGTATAACAAAAATATAGAATAACGGTACAGTGAACTGGATAAATAACAAATACGGATTATTGCTGCAGCTGAGGCAGCAATAGAAGTCTTCTGGGTCGATAATATCTAATTGGATTAGATATAGTTCTGTTAGCAGCTGAGCTAGGCGTCATCACATGCTAAAGAATTAGTTGTCTCATCAACGATCCAGATAAATACTTCGACTATTCATGTGATTTGTTCGGATCATACATCGTGGCGATGTGATGATCGAATAAATTGCATCAGATGATATTCATGCAAATCCGCTGACGAAAGCCTTTTCTCAACAGTTTGAGCCAACCGTACATAGTTCGGGTGTCAGACACTCGAGTGACTGGCTATAGGCCAAGTGGGAGATTGTTGGAGAATTATGACACATAGTGTCACTATTTGTACAGATCATAGTGTTGTTGTACAAATTAGCTATGTAACAAAGGAGATTGCACTCTTATCATTTGTGATTAGATCACCTAGATATATAAATGATGAGAGGTCCCTATGATTTGTTCCTGGACAGAGAATGATATGAGACAGTATCAGTCCACGAAGGATAAATCATTAAACATCCCTAGTCAGAGTATTATCGAGATTGGACATCGGTAATGCGGAAAAGACTAGTATTGCACTTGTGCACATTGTGAGGGCATAATGGGCATAGTTCTCATATATTTAAGTATTGGATACTTATGCAGGAGCGGTAGGAGGTTGTGTTTCACCGATGGTACGGGAAACAGCTTCGCTCTGGATAGACCCCCTCGGAATCCCATTGGTAGTATGACTATGTGTCTATGGGAGTCCGACATCAGGGTAGGTGTATTTGGTCTTAACCGGAGACTTGCACCGCTAATGCTTACGACAATCAATATACTTTAGTTGAGGTCGTCCAGGACTTTAACCGGGTCTGTGTACGCCAATGCTAGGTATATTGAGAATCGTTGTGTATTGGGTGTGATGTCAAGACGGAAGTATCACTCCAGTCATAGTGGAGATGATGGTCACGTAGGATACGGAACTTGTTTTCTTAAATGCTCGAGCTATCGGGATATTATGACTAGGTCATGTATATCCGATTATAGATACTAGTTACCAGACATCCTATATGTGCTTCGTACGGGGCAGACACTATTCCAGCCCCAGGACTAGCACGTGATCATCCGATACTGGACAGAAATACGCAATACTTCGGTATACTACGCTTGATATAGATCATATATTCCTATAAGGATATTTCTGGAGAATTGGGTAGGCATGGCGCTTTGTTAGAAGCCAACCTTGTCTTGTAAATCGGTACAAACGTAGTACGAGGTACTTACGTGTTCGGATAGTCCGACGACCGAATTTACTGCCAACGTATCCGGGGATCTCATGGGTCGCTTCCCAAAGATTCACCGATGACGTATGACTCGCACTTTATTAATCTGGGATTAATTCGATGAGAGAGAAAATTAATCTGGGATTAATTACGGAGATATTTTATCTGGGATAAAATATTAATTAAAGAGAGAGAACGATTGATTTGGAATTAATCGATAAAATAATATATTCGATATATTATGCGAAATTAGATTTCGACGTGGAATTGAAATTGGATTTTAATTCGGGTGAATGAATTAATTTAGAATTAATTAGTTAGCGATGTGAATAGTGATTTCACTAGGCGTAATCATTTAATTACGACGCGACGGAAAATTCGTTAATTTAGAATTAGCGAACCCGTGCCCGAGAGTGATTGCGAGCGCCTTCGCATTTCGAATTCGAGCGCGGCACGCAAGTCACATCAAGCGTCAAATCACTAGTCACATCAATCGTCAAATCACTTGTCACTTTGAGTGATGTGACATGACATGTAGTCACTTTATTAAAGTGACTTGATGTGAATAGTGATGTGATTGAAAATGCATTTGTTGCTTTTTGCTTTTCTTTTTTGACTTTACTTTTTGAAAGTAAAAGGTGGTAAATGCTTTTATTAAATTTTGAAATAATAAAACCATTTACACTTTCTCTCTCTCTACAATTACAGTACACGGTTTTGGCATTTTGGAGCCAAAAACGTTTTCTTCTTCCTCTCTTGGCTTGGTGCCATTTTCTTCTCTTCCATTTTGGTTTGACCGAAAATCCAAGAAGAATAAGGAGTGCTAGCACACACATGGGTTATACATAGGTGATAGGGAAGTGATTTTGTGAGCATGGAAAAGCTTGAAGCTTGGAGCTTTCATGGAGGTTCTTCAATGGCCGAATCTTGGAGACACAAAGACACCCAAAACCGAGCCATCCACTGACTTTGGGAGCCATTGCCGTGACCTAGAAGAGGGGAAAAAGACTTGTGTTCTTTGATGCATCAAATCCAATCATTGTGAGTATATGTTTCTGCCATTATTCCTTGATGTATTCATGCGTTTTTGTGTTTGTATTGGATGATTCTTGGGACCTTATAAGAACTCAACAAGTAAAATATGGAAACCACTTCAAGAAGACGAGTTGAAAACATCTGTGTGTTTTGCAGTAGTAGTGTTGGTACTAAAGCATAATAGGTAGAAGCAGAACATGAATTGTGTCGAGTCTTAGCTGTAAGGAATATGCACTTAATATATGGCGGAGACAATCTTGGACTAATAGGGATCGTTTCAAAGGCGGTACAAGAATGAGGCAGTCATGTTTTGGGAATCATCCCAAAACCCTTGGCAGAAGCAAATCTTATTGAACCATCAAACGGAGAGGAACTGATCGTGCCAGGTATGTCCGAACAACTAGTGGAAATGATTAACCGCTGATGCTTTTATTGCTTTGCCATGTGGCTTGGGTACATTGGAGGAAATTTTTATAGTACTATCTTGGGCAAACCTGAACATACACCAGAAACCAATTGGGCTGTTCAACGTTGATGGATTTTATGATTTTCTTTGTGTGTTTCTTGATGATGCTCGGAGAAATGGGTTCGTGTCAAAACCTATGAAAGAACTCTTTTTTACTGCCAGAACTGCTCCGGATCTAATTGACCAACACATAGCTTATGAACCATGAGTTGACCCTATCATTTCAAAGATAAATTGGTCCGAGGACGATCATGGTAAGAGGCATCGGATTAATCTGGATCTTAACCTTTAAATTCCTGTAGAATTTCAGCTAACCAGGTATTATCTTCTAAACTCTTCTTCTACATTCAGCAGTCAGTTCAGTTTGGTGTCTTCCTTCACTCACTACCTTTCTATAAGGAAAAGCTGTGAAGACACCTAGATAATCATTCACCCGTAGCTCATTGTGATAGACTAATTTGGAGGACTCGTTGTTTATTCCTGACACCAAGCGATAAGAGCCTAAGAGGCTTGGGTACTTAAGAGAGCCTCACTCCACCCTCCCTCTGGGGAATCTACAATGGGAAATCTACCTTGTTTTTAGTTTGTGTTATTTTTATTTTTAGTCCAAAATTTTTCGAAAAATATAAAAAAATTGAAAATTTTTCTAAAAATTACAAAAATATTTTGTGTTTTTGTGTTTTTATTTAACTAATCATGGTAAAATTGGTAAGAAATAGTTGTGTAAGGAATTCTCACTCCTGAGACGTATCTCAAACCATTTTTGAAACAAGTTAGTTTTTGTTTATTTCCTTCTGAAATATTTAATTTGTAAATTCTCCATAAAACAAACTAAAATAGATCTGCATATGTTCAGTTGGCAGGTATTAACAACATACATGGTAACATACGGACATGAGTTAAAAATTGAAAATTTTGTAATATCTAGTGCTCTAGTTCATTTGGAGGAAGCATCTCAAAAAAGTGATGGAATAAAAAAAATAATAAAAAAAAATATACGTCTAAGATCCGAGTTATTAAGTCTGTAAGGGTGTTTTAACACCTAGTGCCGTAAAACCAACTGGTTTGGGAGTCACTGGCCCAAAGCTCGATATATGGATCAAAGATGCTGCAAAAAATATATATCTGAAGTCTCAGTAATTAAGTCCGTAGGGGTATCTTAACACCTGGTGCCCTAAAGCCAACTGGTTTGGGAGTCACCGACCCAAAGCTCGTTACATAGATGGAAGATATTGTATATAAATAAAAAATAGAGAAAAAATCAAAGAAAAAATCAGAAAAATCAGAAAAATTATTCTATTGCTACAAAAAGGTATGAAATCTGATAGAACTTTAGGACAAAAATATTACTCTCTTATCAACTACACTTATGACTGTTGTGGGCAAAAATGAGTTGATTAATATTTTATTGGCTGTGTATATGGAGAATGATAAAAATAATTGGAGAATTTATTTATTCAGTAATTTAGAATGAAACAAAACAATTAGTAAACTTGGAGTAGAAGTTTCACCTAATTAGTCATTAAACTTCTTTATTCTCTTTTCGCTTGTCTTTTTGCTTTTGTGTGCATTAGTTTTACTTTCTTTTTACTTTTATAAAATGTTTGTGGGTATCATTGCTGTAAACCCTCACGAGACTACAACTCATCCACTAGGGACACTTAGGGGTTTAAAGGCTTGTTGCATACGCTAAATGCAATCGTGATCCCTACGAAAGTGGCTTAGTTAAATTTTATTATGTTATTTTATTTTGCTCGAAGACTAGCAAAATGTTAGGTTTGGGGGTGTGATGAGTGGTATATGTATCACTATTTCCCACTCATTTAACTTAATATTTTGTATAGTTTCTTGAGTTTTGTGAATATTTGGATTGTGTTTGTGTTATTTTATAGATAAATAAAGTTTCAGGACATTCTGGAGGTGATTTGGAGAAAAACTGTGAAAATTGGCAAAAATGACATTTTTGTAAATTTACGTGTCGCGACGCCCAAACCCTTGGCGTCGCGACCCCTAATGTGCACCAGAGGCTGCTAACGTGCGCCGGGTCAACAAGTCAGAGTTTGAGAAGTTTGACTTTGCTAACGTGCACCGAGCCACGTGTCATCATCAAAGCGATCCGCTAACGTGCGCAACATGCCACGTGTCAAAAATTCAACGAGCCGACATCAGCCAGTCGCCTTGCCACGTGTCACCTTATCTCTCCAGCCGCCCTGCCATGTGTTAGATAAGATGCCGAGCAACCAATCAGGGGCTGCCACGTCAGCATGTCGCGACGCGTAAAGCTTGCGCGCCCCGACACGCGACACTTACTTGGGCCTATAAATTCGGCTCGAATTTTTAGTTTCAAATGTACCACTTCCTCTGAATTCTCATATGTAAATAGGGAGTTCTCTTCTTAGTTTCTTTAAAATTTCAGTTTTAATTACGTTTTGTAATAGTAATTTTCTTCTATAAATAGTAATTTTCCTTCATAACTTTTTTTTTACTTTTACTATTCAACCATTAGGAGGTAACTTCTTCATGTAAGGTAAAAAGGTAATTCTTTTATTATTGCTATTTAGATTAATCTCCCTTAAAATATAATTATAAACTATTTAAAACCTGATTTAATGAGGATACCACCATACTGGTCGTTGGTTATTAAATTTAATCTGGTTAAACCTGACTTAATGAGGATACCGCCATACTGGTCGTTGGTTTATTTTTTTTCCGCCTTTATGGCTGGTTTATTTTTGTTCCGCTTTATGGCTGGTTTATTGATAAATATTACCGCTGACCGGCGTAAACACACACGTATAATGCAAGCGTACGTATCGTTCAAGTAGTATAAAGAGTATCGATCCCACGAGGACTTAATACCTAAGTTATTAATTTTATGAGGTTAAATGATTACTAGTATCTAACAGGTTGTTTATTGATTTGAAATAGCGACGATTCTAAATTTAAAGGCAATAAAATGAAATTGCTTGAAGGTAGATTTTAAGAAAATTCAATATTAAAACTATCTAGGGTTGTGATTTATTCCAATATTATTTAAAGATAAAGTGGTTATATTATAATTGGGTAAAATATTGATTTATTAACCTGGAACACCAATATATGTAAAAGCCTCTTCCGATGGTCAATTACAAATACCTAGTATAAACCAATTGAACCATATGCCTATGTCAACCAAATTACCTAGATTCATTAAGATTAAGTTCCAATTATGGCTACCCTCGCCTGACAGGTATATTCCTATCCTGTAAGGAAATCTATTAAAAGGGTTATCTATCCTTAAGGAAGATCGTGGGCTGTTGAGTCTAAGGTCTTAAACTTAAAATCCCTATGTCTAGTTCATTTTAAGTTTACCTAATCAATTTAATTAATGGCCAGTTAATTAAAGAGCATTAAGATTAAGACTCAATAAATAAATCTTTATATTACCCAAATTATAATCTAACCCTTATAAGCCCGTGATATTGGATTTCATCACAACCCTAGATACTAACTTAGTTATGACACATAGCTAGGGCTAGTAAAGACTTAAAAGTAAAAACCATAAAGTAACAGTGCTGAAAAGTAATTGCAGTAAAGTAAAAGCTTAAAAGTAAAATAAAATAAAATGCTAAGGTAAAAGAATTACTTTTACTACTACTTATTTAGATATCTCCCAGTAAAATAATATATAAACTTGTAATATATTTTACCAACCGACCAATCTGGCGGTATCCTGATTAAATCAAATTAAGTCCAACCATCCATATAGGTGGTAATATTTGTCCATAATCCAGCCATAAAGGCGGTACCAAAATAAATTTACCAACCGACCAGTCTGGCGGTATCCTTGATTAATCAGGTTCAAACCAACAGAAAATAAATTTACCAACCGACCAATATAGCGGTTTCCCTTATTAGTCAGGTTTAAACCAGATTAAAAAACTTTGCCAACCGACCAATATAGCGGTATCCCTTTATTAATCAGTATTTTAAATAGTAAATATATCATTTTTAAGGGAGATTAATCTAAATAGCAATAGTAAAATAATTACCTTTCACCTTAGAATAGGGAAGTTACCTCCGCATAGTGAATAGTAAAAACTGTAAAAAGTAAAGAAAGTAATTACTATTATTACAAAAAGTAATTAAAATTATTACAAAAGTAAAAAAATTAAAAACTAAAATATTCTAGAGAGAGAAACTCTCGCTTTACACGGATTAGAAGAGAGAAAGGTGTACTAAAAACTGAAAATTCGCGGTCTATTTATAGTAAAATTTTTCACTTTTCCAGCGTCGCGACGCCAAGGACCTCAGCGTCGCGACGCTGGATTTGTCGACGTGGCACGATGAGGAGGCGACACGTAGCAAGGCGGCTGACTGTTTAGAGCGACACGTGTCATGGCGGCTAAAACTCAATTATTATGCTGACGTCATTGGTGACGTGTCACTGTTCATGACGTCATTGGTGACGTCATGATGATGTGGCGTGCCGCACGTTAGCGGATCTTCTGTGGGTGACACGTGTCACGGCGCATGTTAGCAAAGTCAAACTTCTCAAATTGTTGACCGTTGACCTGGCACATTTTAGCAGATTCGGCGCATTCTGGACGGTGCGACGCGGAAGTGCTGGGCGTCGCGACGCGGAAGAGACGAAAATATTCCTGTTGACGCATTTTTGTCCGGGTTTGCCTCAAATTGCCTCCAGTGCTTTCCAAACTTTATTTATCTACAAAATAACAACAAAACACATCAAAACGTTCACAAAACTCAAGAAACTATACAAAATATTAAGTTTAAAGAGTGGGAAATAGTGATATAAATACCACTCATCACACCCCCAAACCTAACATTTTGCTAGTCCTCGAGCAAAATACAGAATAAAATAACAGAATAAAATTTAACTAAGCCATTTTCGTAGGGATCACGGTTGCATTTAGCATATGCAACAAGCCTTTAAACCCCTAGGTGTCCCTAGTGGACGAGTGTAGTCTCGTGAGGGTTTACAGCAATGATACCCACAAACATTTTACAAAAGTAAAAAGGTAGTAAAACTAATGCACACAAAAGCAAAAAGACAAGCGAAAAGAGAATAAAGAAAGTTAGTGACTAATCAGGTGAAACTTCTACTACAAGTTACTAGTTGTTTTGTTTCTTTCTAAATTACCGAATAAGTAAATTCTCCGATTATTTTTATCATTCTTCATATACACAGTCAACAGAATATTAAACAACTCATTTTTGCCCACAACAGTCATAAGTGCAGTTGATAAGAGAGTAATATTTTTGTCCTAAAGTTCTATTAGAATTCACACCTTTTTGTAGCAATGGAATAATTTTTCTCATTTTTCTGATTTTTTCTTTGATTTTTTCTCTATTTTTTTATTTATATACAATACCTTTTGTCTATGTAGCGAGCTTTGGGTCGGTGGCTCCCAAACCAGTTGGCTTTAGGGCACCAGGTGTTAAGACACCCCTACGAACTTAATTACTCAGACTTCAGATATAAATATATAATATTTTTGTAGCATCTTCAATCCATGTAGCGAGCTTTGGGCCAATGACTCCCAAACCAGTTGGTTTTAGGGCACTAGGTGTTAAAACACCCTTACAGACTTAATAACCCGGATCTTGGATACTTTATTTTTGTACATCAGAAATTTTTTTTTTTTTTTTTATTCCATCACTATTTAGAGATGCTTCCTCCAATTAAACTATAGCACGGAATATTACAAACTTTTCAATTTTAGCTCATGACTGTATGTTCCATATAAGTTCATAATACCTGCCAACTAAGCATATGAAGATCCATTTTAGTCAGTATTATGGAGAATTCACAAATTAAATAATTAAAAAGGAAATAAACAAAAATTAACTTGTTTCGAAATAGGTTGAAGATATGTCTCAGGAGCGAAAATTCCTTACTCGGCTATCTTTTACCAATTCCACCTTTTTAGTCAAAGTAAAAAACACAAAAAATGCAAAATATTTTTGTAATTTTTGAAAATTTTTCAATTTTTTTGTATTTTTCGCAAAATTTTGGACTAAAACTAAAACAACAAAAAAAACAAGTACTATTAACTATACCTCACCCCCAAACCTAAATGAGACATTGTCCCCAATGTCTTAAACAGTAAAAGGAGAGTTTAGAAAATAATACCTGGTTAGCTGAAATTCTACAGGAAATTAAAGGTTAAGATCCAGATTAATTCGACGCCTCTTACCACGATCGTCCTCGGACCATTTTATCTTTGAAAGGAGAGGGTCAACTTGAGGTTCATAGGCTATGAGTTGGTCAATTAGATCCGGAGCAAGTCTGGCAGTGAAGAGGAGTTCTTTCATAGGTTTTGACACGAACCCATTTCTCCGAGCATCATCAAGAAACACACAAAGAAAATCATAAAATCCATCAACGTTAAGCAGTCCAAGTGGTTTCTGGTGTATGTTCAGGTTCGCCCAAGATAGATAGAACTATAAAAAATTTCTTCCAATGTACCCAAGCCACCTGGCAAAGCAATAAAAGCATCAGCACGGTTAATCATTTCTACCAGTCGTTCAGACATACCTGGCACGATCAGTTCTCTCCGTTTGATGATCAATAAGATTTGCCTCTGCCAAGGGTTTTGGTATGATTCCCAAAACATTACTGCCTCCTTCCTGTACGGCCTTTGAAACGATTCCCATAAGTCCAAGATTTCCTCCTCCATATATTAAGTGCATATTCCTTGCTGCTAAGACTCGACCCAACTCTTGTGCTGCTTCTACGTATTGTGGTTTAGTACCAACAGTACTTCCGCAAAACACACAAATGTTTTCAACTCGTCTTCTTGAAGTGGCTTCCATTTTTTATGTATTTCTTTTTCTCAAATCAGGATGCCTTCAAAAGTGCAATGATGAGTGAGATGAATTTATAATACCTGAAAAGGGTGAGTAAAAATAGCACAAGTATCTTCCAAAGGACGATTAGTAGTAAAATAGTAAAATAGATCGTGATAGTCAACAAGATCTGGATCCTGTCGGAGAAAATAACAAAACAATTCACAATTATTAGAATAGACAAAGAGATATAATATGTACAAGAATTTACAGCTTGATTAACGTCTATGCGTCAGGGACAAGCTTCCCATCCAATTTTCTTATAAATTGGCAAACAGGGTCTTTTTAGTCAGATTCCCGAGACTTAACTGTTGTCTTTCTTTTTGAAATTGTGTATGTAATCTGCGAAAGTCTATGTGAACATATCCACTAGGATGCGTCTCAAGAGTCGAAGATATATCATCTAACGACTCCTTACTCAAGCCATCTCTAATGAATTTAATTTTGTCTTCGCGATTAACAGATACCATTCCTAAAGAACGACAACGAGTATTACAATTCCAACGAGCACATTTGTAACAAAACACCCATTTGCTTAGCTCTTCGTTTCTTTGCATAGGTGCTTCTTCCAAAACCAGGCAAGTGTGAAATAAAAGAATCAGAAGACTCACCTGCCAATCTGACTCGTGCTTCAATTACCCAACGAATGTCATTGGGCACACACCATGGATTGTCAGTAGTCTCATTCGTTCCAAGCGAGCTTTGTAAACTTTCATCAGAGATTTTTGAGGGAGAGAAGGAAATTGCTTGTGAAGATTTGCGAGAGCTTCTTCCATCTTTGAAATAACTTAATCTGCAAAAACTAAACACACAAAATAAAACAACAAACACACACAATTAAATACAAATATATATACATTGGGTTGCCTCCCTGCGAGCGCTAAGTTTAAGAGTCGTCAGCTAGACTTGACTTCTCGAACGTTAGGCTGGATCTGAAAGTGTGACACTTTCTTTTTGTGGCTCAAATGATTCTCCCCAGTAGTGCTTGACACGCTGACTGTTAACTTTGAATGTGTTGTTGGTATTGGGATCCAGTAACTCAACAGCTCCATATGGTAAAACCTGAGTGATCACAAATGGTCCGGACCACCTAGATTTCAACTTTCCAGGGAAAAGTTTTAACCTGGAGTTGTATAACAACACCTGCTGCCTTGGTTCTAACTGTCTGTGCACTATTTTTCGGTCATGCCATTTCTTGGTCTTTTCCTTGTATAATTTGGCATTGTCATAAGCCTGTAGGCGAAATTCCTCCAATTCATTGAGTTGATGAACTCTTTTCTCTCCTGCAGCTTGTGAGTCAAGATTCAACTTCTTCAGTGCCCAATACGCCTTGTGTTCAAGCTCAACTGGCAGATGGCATGCTTTCCCAAACACCAATTGATATGGGGACATACCAATGGGTGTCTTGTAAGCTGTCCTGTAGGCCCATAATGCATCATCTAGTTTTGTTGACCAATCCCTCCTTGTCGATCCAACGATTCTTTCTAGGATTCTTTTGATCTCCCTGTTTGAAACCTCAACCTGTCCATTTGACTGTGGATGGTAAGCAGTGGCAATTTTGTGAGTAACTCCGTATTTGGATAGGAGTGCATCGAAGTATTTGTTGCAGAAATGAGAGCCACCATCACTGATAATTGCCCGCGGTGTTCCAAATCGAGTGAAAATGTTCTTCTTTATGAATTTGATCACAACTTTTGAGTCATTGGATGGCAGTGCAATTGCTTCAACCCATTTGGAAACATAATCTACAGCAACCAGGATGTACAGGTTTCCAAATGATGGAACAAAGGGTCCCATGAAATCAATACCCCATACATCGAATATTTCCACTTCTAAAATGTTTTGCAACGGTCCTTCGTTTCTCCTTGAAATATTCCCCGTTCTCTGGCACCTGTCACATTGAAAAGCAAAAAGATAAGCATCTTTAAAAAGTGTGGGCCAGAACAAACCTGATTGAAGGACTTTGGCTGCAGTTTTGTTTCCACTGAAGTGTCCGCCGTACGGTGATGAATGACAGTGTTGCAAAACACTGTTGACTTCCTCCTGTGGAACACACCGTCTCAGTAATTGATCAGCACAGCGTTTAAACAAGTACGGTTCATCCCAGACATAGTGCTTGACTTCTTTGAAAAACTTCTTCCGTTGCTGAATTGTCCATTCCAATGGCCATTTTCCTGTTACAATATAATTAACATAGTCAGCATACCAAGGAACTTCCTGTTGTTTTATGGAAATAATTGTTCATCTGGAAAGGTTTCTTTGATTATTAGTTCTTTGTCAGCTGTTTTTCCATTTTCGAGCCTCGATAAGTGATCTGCCACCTGGTTTTCTGTTCCTTTCCTGTCTCGAATTCCACGTCAAATTCTTGCAAAAGAAGTATCCAACGGATCAATCTAGGTTTGGCATCTTTTTTTGTGATCAGATATTTGATTGCTGAATGATCTGTGTAGACCACCACTTTGGGGCCCAGCAGATAGGAGCGGAATTTGTCAAAAGCGTACACAACTGGGAGCAACTCCTTTTCAGTGGTTGTGTAGTTGAGTTGAGCTTCATTCAGATTTCTGCTGGAGTAGTAAATGGTGTGGAAAATCTTTGCTTTGCGTTGTCCCAAAACTGCACCTACAGCAAAATCACTAGCATCATACATTACCTCAAATGGAAGGGTCCAATCTGGTGCTACAATGATGGGGGCAGAAATCAGTTTTTGTTTTAAGATCTCGAAAGCTGCTTGGCATTCTTTGGTGAAGTTAAAAGGCACATCCTTTTCCAGAAGATTGCAAAGAGGTTTGGCAATCTTAGAAAAGTCTTTGATAAATCTCCTGTAAAAACCTGCATGTCCAAGAAAACTCCGAATCCCTTTTACAGATGTTGGTGGAGGTAGTTTCTCAATTGTCTCAATTTTGCTTTGTCTACCTCAATTCTCTTTTTGAAATTCGGTGTCCAAGAACAATGCCTTCCTGTACCATGAAATGGCATTTTTCCCAATTGAGTACCAGGTTTGTATCTTCGCACCTTTGTAACACCTGTTCCAAATTTAACAAACAATGATCAAAAGAATCTCCAAACACAGAAAAATCATCCATAAAAACCTCCATACTCTGCTCCAGCATGTCTGAGAAGATGGCCATCATGCAACGCTGAAATGTAGCAGGGGCATTACATAATCCAAATGGCATCCTGCGGAAAGCAAAAGTACCATAGGGACATGTAAAGGTAGTTTTCTCCTGATCTTCTGGGGCTATAGCAATCTGATTGTACCCTGAATATCCGTCAAGAAAGCAATAGAACTCATGTCCTGCCAATCTGTCTAGCATCTGGTCAATAAATGGCAGCGGAAAATGGTCCTTTCTCGTGGCTTTGTTCAGTTTCCTGTAATCCATACATACTCTCCATCCAGTCACCGTTCTTGTTGGGAATCAGCTCGTTCTTTTCATTGGTGACAACAGTAATTCCTCCTTTCTTTGGTACACACTGCATAGGACTTACCCAAGTGCTATCTGAGATGGGGTAAATGATGCCGGCATCCAACCATTTGATGATTTCTTTCTTCACAACTTCCTTCATGATTGGATTGAGTCTCCGTTGATGCTCCACTGTGGGTTTGTATTCATCATTCATCAGAATCTTGTGCATGCAAAATGATGGACTAATGCCTCGAATGTCTGCTATAGTCCAGCCAATGGCTTTTTTGTGCTCTCGTAAAACTCTTAGTAGCTTTTCTTCCTGTTCCAATGTTAGTGAAGAAGAAATAATAACAGGTAATTCAGAAGAGTTTCCAAGAAATGCATACCTGAGATGGCTTGGAAGTAACTTTAGTTCCAGCTGCGGTGGTTCTTCAATCGAAGGCTTGATTCGATCTTTCTTTGGCAATTCCAAGCTTTCAACAACTGGTGGTATTGCTTTGAATCGGAATGGTTTGTCAAGGTAGCTGATTCATTCCAGGATTTCACAGCATCTAGCTCGCTGTCAGTCATATTGGTGATGCAAGCTTCAAGTGTATCTGGGATTTGGCTCAGTATTTTGAATGATATTATCAATAACATCAACTCTGAAGCATTCTTCTTCTTCCTTTTCATCACTCGAAATTTCATAGCTTTGAAAACATTAAAGGTCACTTCTTGGTCCTGCACTTTCATGGTTAGTTCTCCTTTTTGCACATCAATTACAGTTTTACCTGTAGCCAAAAATGGTCTCCCAAGAATGATAGGTACTTCTTTGTCTTCTTCCATGTCAAGGATGATGAATTCTGCTGGAAGGATGAGTTTGTCAACTTTAACTAGCACATTTTCAACGACTCCTCTCGGAAATGCGAGTGTTCGATCAGCAAGTTGCAAAGATACCGAGGTAGGCATTGCTTCTCCAATTTGCAGTTTCCTGTAAATAGAAAAGGCATTAAATTAACACTGGCACCTAAATCACATAAGGCCTTACCGATGTAATGTTCTCCAATGGTGCATGGAACTGTGAAACTGCCAGGATCTTTCAACTTTGGGGGAAGCTTCCTCTGAATGATGGCGCTGCATTCTTCCGTCAATGCTACTGTCTCGTAATCTCCCAATCTCCGTTTTCGTGAAAGGATGTCTTTCATGAATTTGACATAGCTAGGGCATTTGTTCCAAGGCTTCTGCAAATGGGATGTTAATGTGCATCTTTTTGAAAATCTCCAAGAAACGAGCAAACTGTTTGTCCATTTTGCTTTTCTGAAGACGCTGAGGAAAAGGTGGTGGTGGAGTGATTTGTCTGGTTCTTTTTCCTTTGCTTCTTTTTCTTTTACTTCTTTTTCTTCATCTTCCATCGTTTCTCGGCTTCTTTTGGAACTTCCTCAGCAGCTGTTTTGACTCCAACATCTTTGTTGATCTCAGTACCACTTTTTAAGGTAATGGCTTGACATTGCTCCTTCCCTCGGTTCCTTGGATTTGGTTCTGTGTTGCTGGGAAGATTACCTGGCGGTCTGTAACTCTGAGCATTGGCCAGTTGTCCGATTTGATTCTCCAGTGCTTTGATGGAAGCTGATTGACTCTGAATCATAGCTTCATATCTTTTTAATTGAGCTAGCATCTCTGCCATTACTGGTTCATTTGTCTGCTCCTGGCCTTTATTCTGTTGCTGGAATCCAGGTGGTGGATAGTTCCGCTGTAGGCCTGAATTGTTGCTCCATGAAAAATTAGGATGATTCCTCCACCCTGGGTTGTAAGTGTTGGAATATGGATTGTTCCCCTGCCTGTTGAAATTGTTGACATAGTTCCACCGTTTCTTCATGTTGATTTGATTCTGGTGCTCCTCCATATGGTGAACTTGTGGATCCAGTAGTAAGAGTCTCCATGAATTTGCAAATTTGATCTAGCTTGGTGTTGACTGCTGTATTAGCTCCAACTTCATAAATTCCTGCAATTCTTTGAATCAGACTTCTTTCTGTTGGCCACAAGGAATTGTTGTTGGCCATTTCTTGATTAGTTCCCAGGCTTGATCTTCTCCTTTTGCCATCAGGGCACCTCCATCCAGCAGCAGCATCGATTGTGGTTCTCATTATTCCAGAAAGTCCATTATAGAATGTTTGGACTTGAAGCCATTTTGGAATCTCATGGTGTGGACATTTCCGGAGTAAATCTTTATACCTTTCCCAAGCTTCGTACAGAGATTCTGAATCTTGCTGCAAAAGGATGTGATGTCATTCCTCAGTTTCCGGTTCTGGCTGGTGGAAAATACTTTGCAAGAAATTTGGTGGCTAAAGCATTCCATGTTGTGATAGACCCTGCTGGTAATGAATGTAGCCAGGCTTTAGCTCTGTCCTTCAAGGAGTATGGGAATACACGCAGTCTCATTGCTTCTTCAGCTTCTCGGTTGTAATTGAAAGTACCGCAAACTTCCAGGAAGTTGCTGATGTGGGCATTAGGATCTTCAGTTGCATTTCCCCCAAACTGAACTGACTGCTGAATCATCTGAATGCAAGTTTTGATGTCACCTGCATTTGCTGGTAATGGAGGGAGTACAATACATGAAATGAGTCTGTCAACCACCGGAATGGTTCTGTCTCGAATGGGAATTGGTGGTGCAACCTCAAAGGTTCAGGTTCCATGTTGACTAATGCTTCTTGGGCTTCTCGCCTTTCCCTTCTCAACTGTCTGATAGTTCTTTCAATTTCTGGGTCAAACGGTCGGAGTTCAAAGCTTCTGGTTCGTCTCATGAAGTTTTCTGAGAACCTGAAACACAAGAAAACAAAAACAATAAGTAAAAAGAAACTAGATACAAGTAAAAGTATCTAACCCCTAAACTAATAAAAAAGATAAATAAGTCCCCGGCAACGGCGCCAAAAACTTGACCGGTGTAAACACACACGTATAACGCAAGCGTACGTATCGTCCAAGTAGTATAAAAAGTATCGATCCCACGAGGACTTAATACCTAAGTTATTAATTTTATGAGGTTAAATGATTACTAGTATCTAACAGGTTGTTTAATTGATTTGAAATAGCGACGATTCTAAATTTAAAGGCAATAAAATGAAATTGCTTGAAGGTAGATTTAAGAAAATTCAATATTAAAACTATCTAGGGTTGTGATTTATTCCAATATTATTTAAAGATAAAGTGGTTATATTATAATTGGGTAAAATATTGATTTATTAACCTGGAACCCAATATGTAAAAGCCTCTTCCGATGGTCAATTACAAATACCTAGTATAAACCAATTGAACCATATGCCTATGTCAACCAAATTACCTAGATTCATTAAGATTAAGTTCCAATTATGGCTACCATCGCCTGACAGGTATATTCCTATCCTGTAAGGAAATCTATTAAAAGGGTTATCTATCCTTAAGGAAGATCGTGGGCTGTTGAGTCTAAGGTCTTAAACTTAAAATCCCTATGTCTAGTTCATTTTAAGTTTACCTAATCAATTTAATTAATGGCCAGTTAATTAAAGAGCATTAAGATTAAGACTCAATAAATAAATCTTTATATTACCCAAATTATAATCTAACCCTTATAAGCCCGTGATATTGGATTTCATCACAACCCTAGATACTAACTTAGTTATGACACATAGCTAGGGCTAGTAAAGACTTAAAAGTAAAAACCATAAAGTAACAGTGCTGAAAAGTAATTGCAGTAAAGTAAAAGCTTAAAAGTAAAATAAAATAAAATGCTAAGGTAAAAGGAATTACTTTTACTACTACTTATTTAGGTATCTCCCAGTAAAATAATATATAAACTTGTAATATATTTTACCAACCGACCAATCTGGCGGTATCCTGATTAAATCAAATTAAGTCCAACCATCCATATAGGTGGTAATATTTGTCCATAATCCAGCCATAAAGGCGGTACCAAAATAAATTTACCAACCGACCAGTCTGGCGGTATCCTTGATTAATCAGGTTCAAACCAACAGAAAATAAATTTACCAACCGAACAATATAGCGGTTTCCCTTTATTAGTCAGGTTTAAACCAGATTAAATAACTTTGCCAACCGACCAATATAGCGGTATCCCTTTATTAATCAGTATTTTAAATAGTAAATATATCATTTTTAAGGGAGATTAATCTAAATAGTAATAGTAAAATAATTACCTTTCACCTTAGCATAGGGAAGTTACCTCCGCATAGTGAATAGTAAAAACTGTAAAAAGTAAAGAAAGTAAATTACTATTATTACAAAAAGTAATTAAAATTATTACAAAAGTAAAAAATTAAAACTAAAATATTCTAGAGAGAGAAACTCTCGCTTTACACGGATTAGAAGAGAGAGAATGGTGTACTAAAAACTGAAAATTCGCGGTCTATTTATAGTAAAATTTTTCACTGTTCCAGCGTCGCGACGCTGGATTTGTCGACGTGGCACGATGAGGAGGCGACACGTAGCAAGGCGGCTGACTGTTTAGAGCGACACATGTCATGGCGGCTAAAACTCAATTATTATGCTGACGTCATTGGTGACGTGTCACTGTTCATGACGTCATTGGTGACGTCATGATGATGTGGCGTGCGCACGTTAGCGGATCTTCTGTGGTGGTGACACGTGTCACGGCGCATGTTAGCAAAGTCAAACTTCTCAAATTGTTGACCGTTGACCTGGCACATTTTAGCAGATTCGGCGCATTCTGGACGGCGCGACGCGGAAGTGCTGGGCGTCGCGACGCGGAAGAGACGAAAATATTCCTGTTGACGCATTTTTGTCCGGGTTTGCCTCAAATTGCCTCCAGTGCTTTCCAAACTTTATTTATCTACAAAATAACAACAAAACACTTCAAAACGTTCAAAAAACTCAAGAAACTATACAAAATATTAAGTTTAATGAGTGGGAAATAGTGATATAAATACCACTCATCAACCGCCTTAATGGCTGGTTGGACTTAATATTAACTTAATCAGGTTACCGCCTATATGGCTGGTTGGAAAAATTATCACAAGTATATATATATTATATTATGGGAGATATCTAAATTGTAAATATTAAGAAGAGAGAAGAGAGAGTTGTGTGTTATGTTGTGATTTTGTGTATCAAATACACTTAAATGAATTTCAAATTCATTTACCACACCGATGGAACACATCTTACATTCAACCGAATATACATCAACCGGCGCGGCAAAGTATCGTGGTAAAGGATTTTAACCATTCCAAATAGGGGACCTTTAATCCGACTTACTAAGCCCATGCACTCGATCGTATCATGCATACAAAAAATAAAGACAATAATATCTAACTTAGTATGCCCAATTGAACATATCTTATGTTCAACCGAACACACATCAACTGGCGCGGCAAAGCATCATGGTAAAGGGTTTTAACCCCTCCAAATAGGGGACCTTTAATCCGACTTACTAAGCCCATGCGCTCGATCACATCATGCATACAAAGAATAAAGACAATAATATCAAACTTAGTAGGCCCGATTGAACATATCTTACATTCAACCAAACACACATCAACCGGCGCGGCAAAGCATCGTGGTAAAGGGTTTTAACCCCTCCAAATAGGGGAGCTTTAATCCAACTTACTAAGCTCATGCGCTCGATCGCATCATGCATAAACAAGTAACATGCGGAATTTACATGACGAATAATAAATAAATCAAAGCAACATAAACAAAAGAAAGTGCCGTTCACTCAAGCGGTACGTGGAGTTGTATCCTGAGTACATATCATACTACCATCCATTCGGAATCGACTATAAAATTTATGTCCGGGTTTCCATCCGATATACCGCGAGAGTTGACACATCTTTCATTTTATTCCAAGGCCACAACATACAATATTTCGTAATCCATGCATATTTATCTACTCAAGGGCCACAACATGCATTTTAACATAACAATCATGCGACTCAATGAAAAGTAAAACTAAAACATAAAACGAACGTGGAAAAT
>SKCR01011925.1:0-36026 GCA_019454045.1 Zanthoxylum bungeanum | reverse complement strand
CCCAGTTTTATTTTCTGATCACCCTGAAATTTGGCTTAGAACATAAGTTTCAAAATTGAAACTGAGATCCGTAAAAATCGACATAAACTATATACATGAAAGTCCATTCTATTAAAATTTCAGATTTAGATTCCATCTCAATTAGTTGCACTAAATTTTCGAATTTAACCGTTGAGCAGAGGATTTTAACGATTGGGCAGAATTTGGAATTTTGCTTTCACACTTGCGTAACTTGAAACTAAGCCATAAAATTCATAGGCACCATAAATATCTCATATATTCATAAAGATTAAGAGTCCATGCATTACAATATTTCTTTATGCCATATGAAAATGTTCCGAGTTATAGAAACTAACAGTTGTTTTGGCTTTAGATCGACGTCAGGATACTCTACGATCCTCCACATCATGTACCGCTCTCAATTTCCCTAGACTGTGAATGGATGTTTGGTTTATGTTTTCTTGACTTCTGCTTTAAAATTCTTCACATGTTTTAAGGTTTAAATTGATGAAGAATATGCATGATGATTATATGTTTTCGTCTCAACGCTTGTTTACTATTTTTATGATTTCTGAACTATCTCTATGTTTTCGCTAAGATGATCAATTGATGATATATTTCTACCCCGACGCTTGTTGCATGTTTTATATTTTTATGACTCATCATATGTTTTCACCGGGGTGCTTGTTAGTGTCTCGTCCATCTGAAATGGTATGACCTGCTACCTTATCGACATGGGATTGTTCGTTCCTCGCTCGGTCTATGCACATGAATTGGACGTTGAGCGCTTGATATGTTTTTGACGATGCATGCATGAAAATGGTTTACAGATATGTTTTGGGATTTTTTCTTATGTTTTTTTATTTTCAGTATCCACTAACCAGGTTGTTCAAACGATCTGACCCCCCATCACAGATTCTTTATTTTGTAGATTTACCCAGAGGACGAGTTCAGAGGATGGATACTGATGGCAGTCACTAAGGTGTTTGGGTAAAACAGATTGAGTACATAGTTACAGTCCAGTCAGAGTCATATTAGAGTTGTATGCACAAACTAGTATTGTATAAGTCGTTGTAATATACCAAAAGTGTCCAGAACAAAGTCGTAAGAGAAGTACATTTGGGTTATTGTTACATTATTAAATTACATTACATGTTGTTGAATTGGGCTATGGTCCCATGTGTGAGTTTACATTTGGGATAGAGCTGTATGATGGATTATAGTCAGAAAAATAGAGGCTCGGAGGGATAGATTAGTCTATTCCCTGCTGCTAGCATCTCCTAGAGCGGGATGTTACAAAGATGGTATCAGAGCATGGTCTAGGGAGTCAGTGACTGTATTTGGCTGAGTGCTAGGGTCTTGTATACGTAGTATACCCGGGATACTAGTATACGAGGCGCTACCTCTCCAGTATCCGATCCTCGAGTACGTCCTCAAGTTCTATAGATAGGTTAGTAAGAATTCCTGAACCGTTTGAATATCCTCCTTTATGAAGTAACTATATTCTTTGAAAATCCTTCCGCAGTTACCCTGGTTCATTTTCGAAATGTCCAAGGTAAGTTATGAAGAAAGAAAGTAAATTCTTAGGATATTCACTCAAGAAAGTAGGAAGAGAAATATGAAGGTAGAAAGAAAAGTAAGGAATGATACATAGATGTTCAAGTAACCAGAGACGATAAGTGAGAGAAATACAGAATATATGATAAAGAGAACACTAGAACTCATCGCAGTAAAAGGAATATGTAGTCTGAGTAAGAGTAATAATGCCAATTAGACCCATATAAGGTTTCCTCCCCTTCGCAAGATTCCTTTCTTCCTCAAGAAGTTTCTCCAAACCAAATCAATAGTCTTTGAATACCCTGTATAAATGACAAGCCCTCTGAATAGCAAAAGATTGTCATAAGCATATAAGAGGTAAGAGATTGGAATTTGAAATGGGATTCTCGATAGAATAGAGACGTCAAGAAGGGATATAGAGATTCTAGATCCCCAAACCTAGGCCCGTAAGCAAATAAATGAAGGTCGTAAAAAAATTGATTAGTAGCCTCAACCAAGAAACCCGACAGAGATACGGCCTTAAGTTACCCAAATTCTCCGTGATACCGGTCAAAGAAGCTGTATTGATGGAGCATATCTCATACCTACCTTACATGAGTGATAGGCTCTACCAGAACACAGAGTTCCAGAACAAGGACATCAATATACCTTGAGACGTGAAACTCCTACCCCATCTTTTACTGGCATATATAAAGATAATTGTAAAGAAGTCCGACAATGGTATATACTAAGCAAGAAACAGAGAACGTTGAAAAATAAGATCACTCAGAAAAAGTCCTAGGAAATTTCTAAAATTCGAAAGAAGAGAACCTAGTATAGTTCAAGAATCTATGCAAGCCAACATGGGACTTGAGGTATTAGGAGAAATCCATAGATTAGACCAATTCTAGTAGAAGTCCGTGTAAGTTGAAAAAGGATAGACCTAGAGGAATGGAGATATTCGGAAGTTAACAGGAGTACCAGTACGAATAATAAGAATTAAAAAGGCATAACTGCAACGTATAACAAGAGTAAAAAGACAGGAGTCTAGAAAGTAGCCCATAAGAAAGAACCACTAAATAGCATTGGCAGTACGGCTTAGAGACAAAAGATAAGATGTGGAATAATAAAGAAGGATGCAGAAAGTGACAAGGAAGTTTAGTACGTATAGTATTAGAGGTGCAAGGGGAGTCCTCGGGATAGTTGATAAAAGTTGTGGAACCCTTAAAATATTGAGTATGTGTAGATCCCAACAGAATGGACGATAAATTTGTTGTCCAGTAGCCCAACCCTAGTAAATGTATAAACACCTAATCAGACCGTCACTAAATCTAGGCAAGTAACAGTAATGTGTTTTCTCAGGTCTCTATAAAATGCATTTAGTCACCCCTCACCCTAGAGCCCAAAAAGGTTTTGGATAAGTAAAGAAGAGCATTGGACAAGGTAGATAGATCATGTGACAATCAAACCCAGAAACTAAACATGACCTAGATAAGGATTAAAAGACAATTAATTTTGTATGAGATATGGTGATTGGGATTCGAGGAATGTTTAGTCGAAGTCTAGAAGAAGCGACATGCCCATCATAGGATTGAAGACATTCAAGCAAGTAAAGGCTCGAATGAATAAATGATTAGAGTATCTGACGCATATAACGGCCCTCAGAAGTAAAACCTATGACTCATACAGAACTTCCCACCGTGCTAAAAGAAGGAAAATTAGTGACAAATGAACACTCAAATCAAAATTTTAGTAGTGATGTCGTAATTTATGATAAAATATGGAACTCTCAGGGAAGTGATGACTTAAGATATTCAAGAGACTGAGATAAGGAGGAAAGTCAAGTAATAGAGTAAAACTTAGTAAAGAAGAATAACAGAGGAAGTATAGTAGGAGTTTGAGAAAGCATGAACTTTATGGAAGTTCTCAGTGAAAGGTAGTATGACCAATTGCCCAAAATGATTTACGAGTAAATTTGAAGAAGGTAATTCAGATAGATCCTAGCAGAAGTACCTTAGCCTGTGAGTCAACACCAGATATGTAAACAAGGGAGTCATAGACTTATAAAAAAGCAGTATGTGCAACTACAACACGGGTAGCTAGTGAGATCACCACAACTGGAAATACATCATGACCGATCCCCACCCTCCCAACACTCGTTATGCAATAGCAGCAAATATGGACCTCGAAGATTGCCACAAGACACTCTCTGAAATAAGTGAATGCATGGTGGAAGAAGATCGAAACATGAAACTTTCACACTTAGTAGAATAGCAGGATAGAAGAGGGTGACAACTCTAAGTAAAAGATTTAGGAAAGAAGTTGTCTAGACGAAGCAATAAAGAGATAAAGCAGTAATCTAGCAACGACGAGAATACAAAAGAACCAGGGTTAGACATAACTGCGGATATGTAAAAGAAGATATCATTCAGATAATGAGACATAGACATAGACCATCGAAGTTCCAGGTATAGAATAGAGCAGGGAAGGAGACGAAAAGAACACTAAGTAAAAAAAGGTTTGGAAGTGGAACTGTCGAGGTGCGATGACATGAGAGAGAATATTAAATAAGCAATGACAGAAGTACGTAACAACTAGGTTTCTCAATATTGGAATGAAACCAAAGATCCATTATGTTTTAGCTCATGTAATCTATATGAAGTACCCATCCATAGTTTAAGTTGACCAAACCACCACAGGTTTGGGATGGCCGTAGCCACGGGTATGGGTGGTTTGGTAGATATATAGCATAATATGGAATCTAGAAGATAAATTTACTAAAGCTGCATTCAGTGTAGTAGGTGAGTTATCAAGGTATATATGTGTAATCGATCATCATATGAAGATAAGATTTATGAGTTGTGTATATTTACATATATTGATTAACGAGCCTTGACAGCGCAAGACTATGGGAACAACAAAATGAGGATATACTAGGATGCAAACAGGAATAGAGAACAAGTTGTGTGAAAGATGGTTAACCAGATTTAGAATAGCAACAAATTTTTAGGTAGGAGAAGAGTATGAACATTAGTCAGAAAAAAATATTAAGATCAGGTCGAGCAAGTGGAGCTAAAGAAGTATCGAGTATAAGCATCGTTAATAACGACAAGGATCATTTTTGTAAATTTATTTATCCCGGAATGAGAATATAGGGAGCCTAACTATAGAGACACCGATATTTCTATAGAGAGTCAATATATCAGGTAAAAAACTCGGTCAAGTCAAATAAGATATTAAGCATAACTAGAGGTATAGAGAAAAATGTTTATTTTGGGACAATGAATGTTGAGCATAGCTAAAGGTTTAGAAATGAGGTTTTCTTTGATACATTTGGAGGCCTTATTTTGATATATATAAAATAGATGTTTTCGTATTAGAAGAAGTTATCTTGAGTTGAAACCCTATGAGCTGATGAGCGGAAATATATCACTATTTACCGCCTATTTAACCTAATATTTTGTATGGTTTCTCGAGTTTTATGAATATTTTGATGTGTTTTTGTATGTTTTGCAGATAAATAAAATTTTAGGACTCAATGGAATCAATCAGGACTAAATATGGAACAAATAAGGGTAAAAAATGGACTTGACATTTGGATTTGGGAGGTTGGAAACTTGAAATGGCGTTCTAACGAAGTACAATTTCGGAAATTTTAGCTTTGTGTAATTTTGGTATTTTGGTCATGACTTTCTACTCCGATATCGGATTAAGGTGATTCAAGTTCCAGTTTAAAGAAGACTCGAAGATCTACAACTTGGAAGTTCATAACAATTTCAAATTCGGAAGTTTTGCATGACCGAAATTGATAAAACATCCAGAAGTATGTTATTTGCAATTATTAAAGTCATTTTCAAAACAAAAATAAAAATAAAAATAAAAATTGAAAATTGTCAAACTTCCACCAAACATGCTTGCACATTTGGTGGAGGATTTGGTGCCATGTTTGGTGCCATGTTTGGTGGAGAAATTAGTGGAGAAATTGGTGAAGGCAAAATTTTGCCTATAAATACCAAGTCATTTCATTTGTAAAATTCATACATTCTTCTGGGGATTTCCTTAAGAATATTAAGAAGATTGTATGTTGTTTGTTTATTTACAGCTTTATGTATTTAATTTTTTATTTTACGCAATAGTTCTTTCTTTACTGGATTTTTTCAGTCTTTATTTTTACTTTTCACTATGAGGAGGTAACTCCCTTCTGCTAGGGTGAAGGGTAAAGTTTTTATTACTAATATTTAGATTAATCTCCCCTAATTATAATATATAAACTATTTAAAACCTGACTTAATGAGATACCACATTTATGGTCGATGGACTTAATTAAATTGATTTTAACCTAACTAATTGGATATCGCCTTTATGGTCGGTTGGAATTAATCATAAATCTGACTTAATCAGGATACCGCCTATATGGTCAGTTGGTAATGTCATGCAAAGTTTATATATTATAATCAGTGAGATATCTAAAATAGAAGTAATAAAAGTGGATCCTCTAACCCCAGCATTTTCTTTATTGCTTTATTTACCTTTTTAATTTCCAAGCTTTACTTTATGTCATTTACTTTATTTATGTCTTTGCTAGTCCTAGATATGTGTTGTAACTAAATACTATATCTGGGGTTATGATGAATTCCAATATCACCGGTTTATAAGGGGTTATTTTATAACTTGGGTAATATATGTTGAAGTTCCTAGAACATGCCAAGGATCTATAAGTCATGATTTCATGTGTGAATAATCAAATAAGTTGCGGAAAAAATACTTACAATGAGTGGATGTAGGATTTCAAAAATCTTTTCGTTTCGGAAGCTCCAAGCTTTCTATGTTGAATGCAACCCAAAGATGAGTTTTCATATCACCTCACAAGACTCCTTATGTGCTATCAAGGTTTGATTTTGAAGCAAAATCAATGGAGAGGAAGTTTGAAGTTCACGGCCAAGGGAGATGGAGAGAGAGTTTTTTGTGTTTTCTTTTGTATTTGTTTCTAAAATAATTACCCCTTATCAAAAGTCAAACCCAAAAATTGGTATATGCTTTACCAAAAGCAAAAGCAAAAGTGTTGGAGGGAAAATGGAAATTAATGCCTCCAACCACTTCCAACTCAAGTTGACACTTGATAGACAAGTGATGTAAGTTGGTGGGACCCACTTTAATTCAAAATTCAAGTGGCTTGCTCAACACACTTCGGGCTCGAGTTCGCTTAATCCAATTAAACGAATTTTCCATCGCGACGTAATTAAATCCAATTTAATTAAATAATAGTGCCTCGTAAAATTATTATGAAAGTCGCTCCTGAATTAATTCTAAATTAATTTGTTCCCCCGAATTAAAATCCAATTTTAATTCCGCTTTGAAATCTAATTTCAATTAATATATCCAATATATTATTTAATCGATTATTCCAAATTAATCGCGTTCTCTCTCTTCTAATCGAATTTTGTGCCAAATAAATTCTTGTCGTAATTTATCCCAGATTAATTTTCTCTCTCTTATAATTAATCCTAGATTAATTCTGTTCGAGTCAAATATCATCGGTGAATCTTTGGGAAGTGACCCAAGAGATCCTTGGATATGTTGGCAGTAAATTCGGTTGTCGAACTATCCGAACCCGTGCGTACCTCGTACCATGTTCTTACCGATTTACAAGATATGGTTGGCTTCTAGCAAAGCACCATGCCTACCCAATTCTCCAGAAATATTCAACAAATAATATATAATCTATATCAGACATAATATACAATGTATTGAGTATTACGATCCAATATCGGATGTCACATGCTAGGCTTGAGGCTGAAATTGTGTCTGCCCCGTACGAAGCATATATCAGATCAGTAGCAACTAGTCTCTTTAATCGGATAATCATGACCTTGTCATATTATCCCGATAGTTGCAACATATTAGAGTACCAGATATGTATCCCTGCGTGATCATCATCTCCATATGACTGAAATGATACTTCCATCTTGACATCACACCCAATACACTACAATTCTCAATAAACCCTGAAGAGGCGTACACAGAACCTGTTAAAGCCCCGGACGACCAAAACCAAAGCGTACTGATTGTCGCAAGTATTAGCGATGTAAGTCTCAGGTTAAGATCAAATACACCTACCCTGATTCGGATTCCCATAGACACATAGTCATACTACCAATGGGATTCCGAGGAGTCTATCCAGAGCGAAGCTGTTTCCGTACCATTGATGAGCGGAAAATATATCAATATTTACCACATCTTTTACTTAATATTTTGTTTAGTTTCTCGGGTTGATGAACGTTTTGATGTGTTTTAGTTTAGTTTGCAGATAAAATAATATTGGGACACAATGAAATCATTTAGGACAAACTGTGGGTCAAATAAGGGCAAAAAATTAGACTTGACATATTAATTTTGGAGATTGGAAACTTGAAAGGGCGTTTTAACGAAGTGCAGTTTTAGAAATTCCAGTTTTGCGCATGTGTCGTATTTTGGGCATAACTTCCTACTCCGATATCGGATTGAGCTGATTCAAGTTCCAGATTATAGAAGACTCAAAGATCTACAACTGTGAAAGACAAAATAATTTCGAATTCTGAATAGTTCATACCCGAAATGGATGAACCATCCAGAAATGTGCTGTGTGTAATTATTAAAGTCATTTTCAAATCAAAAAAATAAATTAATAAATAAATAATAAAAATTATCAAATCACCACCAAACATGATAAGAAATTAGTGGAGCAATTAATAATGGATTTGGTGGAGCAATTAGTGGAGCAATTAATAATGGATTTGGTGGATGATTTGATGGAGGCAAAATTTTGCCTATAAATACCAAGTCATTTCATTTGTAAATTCATACTTTCTTTTAAGGAATTCCTTAAGAATACTAAGAAGATTGTATCTTGTTTATTTATTTACAGCTTTCAGTAATTAATTTCAGCTTTCGCACTTTCTTTTCTTTACTTTTCAGTTTTTACTTTCCGCAATTTACTTTTACGCACAATACTTTTCTTTCTTTAATTTTCAATTTTTACTTTTCAGTAATGAGGAGGTAACTCCCCTTTGTTGGGGTAAAAGGTAAAATTTTTATTACTAATATTTAGATTAATCTCCCTTAATTATAATAAATAAACTAGTTAAAACCTGACTTAACGAGGATACCGTCATATTGGTCGGTTGATAATTATTTAAATTGGTTTTAACCTGACTAAACTGGATACCGCCTGATTGGTCGATTGGTAATTAATTATTAATTTGACTTAATATGGATACCGCCTTTATGGATGGTTGGTAATTATCATGCAAAGTTAATTTATTATATTAAGGGAGATATCTAAAATAGAAGTAATAAAAGTGGATCCTTTTACCTCAACATTTTCTTTTATTGTACTTTTACTTTATTTACTTTTCAGCAATTTACTTTCAGCATTTACATTTCAGCAAATTAATTTCAGCAATTTACTTTCGGCATTTACTTTTCAGTAATTTACTTTTAGCATTTAATTTTCAGTAATTTATTTTTCATCATTTTACTTTATGTCTTTTATTTTATTTAAGTTTTTACTACCCGTAAATATGTGTTGTAACTAAGCCAGTTATCTGGGGTTGTGATGAAATCCAATATCATCGGTTTATAAGGGGTTAAATTACAGTTTGGGTAATATAAAAGTTTATTTATTGAGCCTTAATCCTAATTCTTTTTATTAACTGGCCATTAATAAAATTGAACTGGTAAACTTAAAATGAACTTGGAAAATAGATTTTAGGTTTAAGACCTTAGACTTAATAACCCACGATCTTCCTTGAGGATAGATAACCCTTTAATAGATTTCCTTACAAGATAGGAATATACATGTCGGGCGGGGGTAGCCATAATTGGAACTTAATCTTAATAAATTCATATAACTTGGTTAACATAGGAATATGATTAATTGGGTTATAGTGGGTATTTGTATTTGACCATCGGAAGAGGCTTTTACATAATTTCGTGTTCCAGGTTAATAAACCAATATATTACACAAATGTAAAATAACCACTTCATCTTTTAAAAAGATATTGGAAGGATTCACAACCCTAGATAGTTTTATTAATTTGAATTTTATTCAATCTACTTTCAAGTAATTTTATTTACTTGTTTTAATTTTAAAGTCACCACCCAATCAAACAATCAATCCATTAGATACTTGTAAACATTTAACTTCATAAATTGATAAAAAAAAGGTTTTAAGTCCTCGTGGGATCGATACTTTTTATACTACTTGAACGATACGTGCGCTTGCGTTATACGCGTGTGATTACGCACCAGTCAAGTTTTTGGCGCCGTTGCCGGGGACTTATTTATCTTTCACTATTAATTTTAAGGTTAGATACCTTTACTTGTATCCAATTTCTTTTTACTTATTGTTGTTGTTTTCTTGTGTTTCAGGTTCTCAGAAACTACATGAGACGAACCAGAAGCTTTGAACTCCGACCGCTTGACCCAGAAATTGAATGAACCATCAGACAGTTGAGAAGGGAAAGGCGAAAAGCCAAAAAGCTTTAGTCAACATGGAACCTGAACCTCTGGAAGTTGCACCACCAATACCCATTCGAGACAGAACTATTCTGGTGGTCGACGGCTTCATTTCATGTATTGTACTTCTTCCTTTACCAGTAAATACGTGTGACATCAAATCATGCATTCAGATGATTCAACAGTCAGTGCAGTTTAGAGGAAAAACAACTGAAGATCCTAATACCTATATCAGCAACTTCCTGGAAGTTTGCGGCACTTTCAATTACAACCGAGGAGCTGAAGAAGCAATGAGACTGCAGGTTTTTCCATACTCCTTGAAAGAAAGAGCTAAAGCTTGGCTACATTCACTACTAGCAGGTTCCATCACAACTTGGAACACTTTAGCCACCAAATTTCTTGCAAAGTACTTTCCACCAGCCAGAACTGGAAAGCTAAGGAATGACATCACATCTTTTGTGCAACAAGACTCGGAAACTCTCTACGAAGCTTGGGAAAGGTACAAAGATTTTCTCCGAAAATATCCTCACCATGAGATTCCAAAATGGCTTCAAGTCCAAACTTTCTATAATGGACTTTCTGGACTGATGAGAACCACAATCGATGCTGCTGCTGGAGGAGATTTAATGGAAAAAGGAGAAGATCAAGCCTTGGACCTAATCCAAGAAATGGCCAACAACAATTCCTTGTGGCCAACAGAAAGGAGCATGATCCAAAGAATTACAGGAATTTATGAAAGTGGAGCCAATACAGCAGTCAACGCCAAGCTGGATCAGATATGCAATTTCATGGAGACTCTTACCACTGGATCCACAAGTTCACCATATGAAGGAGCACCAGAACCAAACCAACTTGAAGAAACGGTGAATTATGTCAACAATTTCAACAAACAAGGGAACAATCCATATTCCAACACCTACAACCCAGGGTGGAGGAATCATCCCAATTTTACATGGGGCAACAATTCAGGGCAAAAGAACAATCCACCATCTGGATTCCAACAGCAGAACTATCCACCACCTGGATTCCAGCAACAGAACAAAGGCCAGGAGCAGGCAAATGAACCAGGAATAGCAAAAGTGCTGGCTCAGTTAAAAAAGTATGATGCTATGTTTCAGAACCAATCAGCTTCTATCAAAGCACTGGAGAATCAAATTGGACAACTGGCCAATGCTCAGAGTTACAGACCGCCATGTAATCTTCCAGCAACACAGAACCAAATCCAAGGAACAAAGGGAATGAGCAATGTCAAGCCATTACTTTGAAAAGCGGTACTGAGATCAACAAAGATATTGGAATCAAGGCATCCATTGAAGAAATTCCAAAAGAAACAAGGCAACAGACGGAGGAAAAAGAAGCAATGGAAAAAGATCAAATCACTCCACCTCCACCTTTTCCACAGAAACTTCAGAAAAATAAACTGGACAAGCAGTTTGCTCGTTTCTTGGAGGTTTTCAAAAAGCTACACATCAACATCCCATTTGCCGAAGCTTTGGAAGAAATGCCCAGCTATGTAAAATTCATGAAAGACATTCTTTCACGAAAATGGAGATTATGAGACTACGAGACAGTAGCATTAACGGAAGAATGCAGTGCCATCATTTAGAGGAAGCTTCCCCCGAAGTTGAAATATCCTGGTAGTTTCACTGTCTCATGCACCATTGGAGAACATTACATCGGTAAGGCTTTATGTGATTTAGGAGCTAGTGTTAACTTGATGCCTTTTTTCTATTTTCAGGAAACTACAGATTGGAGAAACAATGCCCACTTCAGTCTCTCTACAACTTGCTGATAGAACTCTCGTATTTCCAAGAGGCATAGTTGAGGATGTGCTAGTCAAGGTTGGCAAATTCATTTTCCCAGTAGATTTTATTATCTTTGATATTGAGGAAGACGCAGACGTGCCAATCATCCCCGGGAGACCGTTCTTGGCTATAGGTCGAACCATTATTGATGTACAAAAATGAGAATTAACCATGAGGGTACAGGACCAAGAAGTAACATTCAATGTTTTCAAGGCCATGAATTTCACAGATGATGAAAAGAAAGAGGAATGTTTCAGACTTGATGTGATACACAGTACCATTCAGAACTCCAATGCAATGCAAAGTTCTACTGACAAACTTAAAACATGTCAATTGCCTGTGGATCCTGAAGATAAAGCGTCTTTTGCACTGAAAAAGTCAATTCTTGCACTATAAGCAATAGAAGAGAAAAAGTTCCACCAGCTCAACAAATTGAAGGAATTTCACAATCAGCCTTTTGAGGATGTCAAATTGTACAAAGAAAAGGCCAAGAAGACACATGATGAGAAGTTAGTGCGCATACAACTGGAACCAGGGCAGAAGGTACTGTTAACAAAAAAGGGTGAAATTCTTCCCATGGAAGCCAAAATCACGGTGGTCATGTCCATTTGTGATCACCAAGGTTTTACCAGACAGAGCCGTTGAGATACATGATCCTGACTCCAACAAAACTTTCAAGGTTAAAAACAAGCGTGTCAAGCACTAATGGGGAGAATCATTTGAGCGACAAAAATAGGTGTTTGTTACAAATGTGCACGCTGGAATTGCAATACTCGTTGTCGTTCTTTAGGAATGGTGTCTAATAATCGCGAAGACAAAATTAAATTCATTAGGGATGGCTTGAGTAAGGAGTCTGTAGATAATATATCTTCGACTCTTGAGACGCATCCTAGTGGATATGTTCATATAGCCATTCGCAAATTACATACACAATTCCAAAAAGAAAGACAACAGTTAAGTCTTGGGAATCTGACTCAAAAAGACCCTGTTTGCCAATTTATAAGAAAATTGGATGGGAAGCTTGTCCCTGACGCATAGACGTCAATCAAGCCACTACTTTTCTTGTACATATTATATCTCTTTTTCTTTTCTTAATAATTGTAATTTGTTTTGTTGTTTTCTTTAATTTTCTCCGACAGGATCCAGACCTTTTTTACTATCACGATTTATTTTATTGTTTAACTAATAATTTTCATTTGGCAAGTACTAGTGCTAATATTTTACTCACCATTTTCAGGTATTATAAATTCAACTCATCATTGCACTTTTGAAGACATCCCGAGTAAAATATGGAAGCCACTTCAAGAAGACGAGTTGAAAACATATGTGTGTTTTGCGGTACTAGTGTTGGTGTTAAGCCACAATACGTAGAGGCAACACATGAATTGGGTCGAGTATTAGCTGCAAGGAATATGCACTTAGTATATGGCGGAGGAAATCTTGGACTTATGGAGATCGTTTCAAAAGCTGTACAGGAGGGAGGCAGTCACGTTTTGGGAATCATCCCAAAACCCTTGGCGGAGGCAAATCTTATTAGACCATCAAACAGAGAAGAGCTAATTGTGCCAGGTATGTCTGAACGACTGGTAGAAATGATTAACCATGCTGATGTTTTTATTGCTTTGCCAGGTGGCTTGGGTACATTAGAGGAAATTTTTACAGTATTATCTTGGGTAAACTTGAACATACACCAAAAACCGCTTGGACTGTACAACGTTGAAGGATTTTATGATTTTCTTTGTGTGTTTCTTGATGATGCCCTGAGAAATGGGTTCGTGACAAAACCTATGAAAGAACTTCTCTTTACTGCCAGAACTGCTCCGGATCTAATTGACCAAATCTTAGCCTATGAACCACAAATTGACCCTATCATTTCAAAGATAAATTGGTCCGAGGACGATCGTGGTAAGAGGCATCGGATTAATCTGGATCTTAACCTTTAATTTTCGTGTAGAATTTAAGATAACCAGGTACTATCTTCTAAACTCTTCTTCTACTGTTTAAGATATTGGGGACAATGTCTCATTTAGGTTTGGGGGAGGGAATTAGTTGATCAGTATCTTGTTTTTAGTGGTGTGTTATTTTTATTTTTAGTCCAAATTTTTTCGAAAAATACAAAAAAAAATTGAAATTTTTTCAAAAATTACAAAAATATTTTGCGTTTTTGTGTTTCTATTTTGACTAAAAAGGTGAAATTGATAAGAGATAGCTGAGTAAGGATTTTCCACTCCTGAGACGTGTCTAAAACCTATTTCGGAACAAGTTAATTTTTGTTTATTTCATTTTGAATTATTTAATTTTTAAATTCTCCATAATACTGACTAAAATGGATCTTCATATGCTCAGTTGGCAGGTATTATCAACATGCATGGTAACATATGGACATGAGTTGTAATTGAAAAGTTTGTAATATTTAGTGCTCTAGTTTAATTGGAGAAAGCATCTCAAAAAGTGATGGAGTAAAAGAAAAAAAAAGTCTGAGGTCCGAGTTATTAAGTCTGTAAGGGTGTTTTAACACCTAGTGCCCTAAAGCCAACTGGTTTGGGAGTCACTGGCCCAAAGCTCGCTGTATGGATCAAGGATGTTGCAAATATATATATATATATATCTGAAGTCTGAGTAATTAAGTCTGTAGGGGTGTCTTAACACCTGGTGCCCTAAAGCCAACTGGTTTGGGAGCCACCGACCCAACACTCGCTACATAGATGGAAGATATTGTATATAAATAAAAAAAAATCAAAAATCAAAGAAAAAAATAAAAAAAATCAGAAAAATTATTCCATTGCTGCAAAAAGGTGTGAATTCTGATAAAACTTTAGGAAAAAATATTACTCTCTTATCAACTGCACTTGTGACTGTTGTGGGCAAAAATGAGTTGATTAATATTTTGTCGGCTGTGCATATGGAGAATGGTAAATATAATCAGAGAATTTACTTATTCAGTAATTTAGAAACAAAGAAAACAAATAATAACTTGGAGTAGAAGTTTTACCTGATTAGTCACTAACTTCTTTATTCTCTTTTCTCTTGTCTTTTTGCTTTTTTGTGCATTAGTTTTATTATCTTTTTACTTTTGTAAAAATTTTGTGGGTATCGTTGCTGTAAGCCCTCACGAGACTATAACTCGTCCACTAGGGACACCTATGGGTTTAAAGGCTTGTTGCATATGCTAAATGCAACCGTGATCCCTTCGAAAGTGTCTTAGTTTAATTTTAATTTATTGTTTTGCTCGAAGACTAGTAAAATATTAGGTTTGGGGGTGTGATGAGCGGAAAATATATCAATATTTCCCACATCTTTTACTTAATATTTTGTTTAGTTTCTCGGGTTGATGAACGATTTGATGTGTTTTAGCTTATTTTGTAGATAAAATAATATTGGGACACAATGAAATCATTTAGGAAGAAATGTGGGTCAAATAAGGGCAAAAAATTGGACTTGACATATTAATTTTGGAGATTGGAAACTTGAAAGGGCGTTTTAACGAAGTGCAGTTTTGGAAATTTCAATTTTGCGCATCTGTCGTATTTTGGGCATAACTTGTTACTCCGATATCGGATTAAGCTGATTCAAGTTCCATATTAAAGAAGACTCAAATATCTACAACTTTTAAAGACAAAATAATTTCTAATTCTGAATATTTCATACCCGAAATTGATTAACTATCCAGAAGTGTGTTGTGTGTAATTATTAAAGTCATTTTCAATCATTTTCAAAGCAAAAAAAATAAATTAATAAATAGATAATAAAAATTATCAAATCACCACCAAACATGATAAGCAATTAGTGGAGTAATTAATAATGGATTTGGTTCATGATTTGATGAAGGCAAAATTTTGCCTATAAATACCAAGTCATTTCATTTGTAAATTCATACTTTCTTCTAAGTAATTCCTTAAGAATACTAAGAAGATTGTATCTTATTTGTTTATTTACAGCTTTCAGTAATTAATTTCCGCTTTCACACTTTCTTTTCTTTACTTTTCAGTTTTTATTTTCCGCAATTTACTTTTACGCACAATACTTTTTTTCTTTAATTTTCAGTTTTTACTTTTCAGTAATGAGGAGGTAACTCCCATTTGCTGGGGTAAAAGGTAAAACTTTTATTTCTAATATTTAGATTAATCTCTCTTAATTATAATATATAAACTAGTTAAAACCTGACTTAACGAGGATACCGCCGTATTGGTCGGTTGGTAATTATTTAAATTGGTTTTAACCTGACTAAACTGATACCGCCTTATTGGTTGGTTGGTAATTAATTATTAATTTGACTTAATCTGGATACCGCCTATATGGCTGGTTGGTAATTATCATGCAAAGTTAATATATTATATTAAGGGAGATATCTAAAATAGAAGTAATAAAAGTGGAACATTTTACCTCAGCATTTTCTTTTATTGTACTTTTACTTTATTTACTTTTCAGCAATTTACTTTCAGCATTTACTTTTCAGCAATTTACTTTCGGCATTTAATTTTCAGTAATTTACTTTCAGCATTTACTTTTCAGCATTTAATTTTCAGTAATTTACTTTTCAGCATTTTACTTTATGTCTTTTATTTTATTTAAGTTTTTACTACCCCTAAATCTGTGTCGTAACTAAGCCAGTTATCTGGGGTTGTGATGAAATCCAATATCACCGGTTTATAAAGGGTTAAATTGCAGTTTGGGTAATATAAAGGTTTATTTATTAAGCCTTAATCCTAATGTTTTTTTTTTAACTGTCCATTAATAAAATTGAACTGGTAAACTTAAAATGAACTTGGAAAATGGATTTTAGGTTTAAGACCTTAGACTTAATAGCCCACGATCTTCTTTGAGGTTAGATAACCCTTTAATAGATTTCCTTACAGGATAGGAATATACTTGTCGGGTGGGGGTAGCTATAATTGGAACTTAATCTTAATAAATTCAGATAACTTGGTTAACATAGGAATATGATTAATTGGGTTATACTGGATATTTGTATTTGACCATCGGAAGAGGCTTTTACATAATTTCTTGTTCCAGGTTAATAAACCAATATATTACACAAATGTAAAATAACCATTTCATCTTTTAAAAAGATATTGGAAGGATTCACAACCCTGGATAGTTTTATAAATTTGAATTTTCTTTAATCTAATTTCAAGCAATTTTATTTACTTCTTTTAATTTTAAAGTCACCACCCAATCAAACAATCAATCCATTAGATACTTGTAAACATTTAACTTCATAAATTGATAACAAAAGGTTTTAAGTCCTCGTGGGATCGATACTTTTTATACTACTTGAACGATACGTGCGCTTGCGTTATACGCGTGTGATTACGCACCGATCAACCATGGGCAAACAGAACCTCCTATTATACTTGCATGAGTATCCAATACCCAAATATATGAGAACTATGCCGTTACACTTCCATAACGCGCACAAGTGCAATACTAGTCTATTCCGCATTATCGATGTCCAGTCTCGATAATACTACAATTATGGATATTTAATGATTAAACCTTACGTGGATTGATACTGTCTCATATCTTATTAATCCGGAACTAATCATAAGGACTTTTATCATTTATATATTCAAGTAATATAATTACAAAATGATAAAATAGTAATTTCCTTTGTCACATAGTTAATTTGTACAAAAACCACAATGTCTTTTACAAATAGTGATGCTATGGGTCATAATTGTCCAACAAAATAAAGGTTTATTTATTGAGTCTTAAGCTTAATGCTTCTTGTTAACTGGCCAATAATAAGATTGATCTGGTAAATTTAAAATAAACTTGACGAAGGAATTTTAGGTTTCAGCCTTAGACTTAATAGCTCACGATCTCACATCGGGGCATGGTGACCCTTAGGTAGATTTTCTTATAGGATAGACATATTCCTGTCAGACGGGGGTAGCCACAATTGGAAGTTAATCTTAATGAATTCAGGTAACTTGGTTAACATAGACATATGATTAATTTGGATATTTGGGTGTTTGCATCTGACCATCGATAGAGGCTTTTGCATATGTTCGTGTTCTAGGTTAATAAACCAATATATTTCACCAACGTGAGATAACCACTTCATCTTTAAAAGATATTGGAAGGATTCACAACCTTAGATATTTTAATAATATTGAATTTTCCTTTAATTTATATTTGTATTGTTTTATTTACTTGTCTTTAGTTTAAAATCGCCATCCAAACAAACAACAAATCTATTAGATACTTGTAAACATTTAGCTTCACAAATTGATAACCTAGGTATTAAGTCCTCGTGGGGTCGATATATTTTATACTACTTGAACGATACGTGCGCTTACGTTTTGTGAGTGATTTCACCGATCAAGTTTTTGTCGCCGTTGTCGGGGACTTATTTATCTTTTACTATTAATTTTGGGGTTAGATACCTTTACTTATGTCTATTTGTTTTACTTATTATTTTTGTTTTCTTGTGTTTCAGGTTCTCAGACACTACATGAGAAGAACCAGAAGCTTTGAAATCTGTCCGCTTGACCCAGAAATTGAAAGAACAATCAGACAGTTTAGAAGGGAAAGGCGTGAAGGTCAAGAAGCACTGATCAACATGGAACCTGAACCTTTAGAAGTCACACCACCAATTCCCATTCGAGACAGAACTATTATGGTGGTTGACGGCTTCATTTCATGTATTGTACTTCCTCCCTTACCAGCAAATGCGTGAGACATCAAAACATGCATTCAAATGATACAATAATCAGTACAGTTTTGAGGGAATGCAACTGAAGATCATAATGCCCACATCAGCAACATCCTACAAGTTTACGACACATTCAATTACAACCAAGCGGCTGAAGAAGCAATGAGACTGCGTGTGTTCCCATATTCCTTGAAAGACAGAGCTAAGGCTTGGCTACATTCACTACCAGTAGGTTCTATCACAACTTGGAACACTCTTGCCACCAAATTCCTTGCAAAGTACTTTCCCCCAGCCAGAACAGCAAAGCTGAGGAATGACATTACATCCTTTGTGCAACATGACTCAGAATCCCTCTGCGAAGCTTGGGAGAGATACAAGGAATTGCTCCGAAAATATCCTCACCATGAGATTGCAAAGTGGCTACAAGTCCAAACCTTCTACAATGGACTTTCTGGACTAATGAGAACCACAATAGATGCTGCTACTGGAGGAGCTTTAATGGAAAAATGAGAAGATCAGGCTTGAGACTTAATTGAAGAAATGGATAACAACAATTCCTTGTGGCCAACAGAAATGAGTATGATTCAACGAATAGCATGAATATACGAAGTCGGAGCCAACACTGCAATGAATGCCAAGCTGGATTAGATATGCAAATTCATGGAAACTCTTAGCATGCAGGGTAATGCTGGATCCACAAGTTCATCATATAGAGGAGCACCAGAGTCAGAATCATACAACCAACATGATGAGATGGTGAATTATGTCAACAATTTCAACAGACAGGGGAACAATCCATATTCCAACACCTACAACCCAGGTTGGATGAATCATCCTAATTTCTCATGGAGCAACAATTCAAGGCAAAGGAACAATCCACCGCCAGGATTCCAATAGAAAAATAAAGGCCAGGAGTATGAAAAAGAACCAGGAATAGCAGAATTGCTGGCTCAGATGAAAAAGCAACAAGAAACATACGATGCTATGTTTCAATCCCAAGCTGCATTAATTCAAAGCCAATCTGCTTCTATAAAGGCCCTGGAAAATCAAGTGGGACAACTGGCCAATGCTCAGAGTTACAGACCGCAAGGTACCCTTCCTAGCAACACAGAACTAAATCCAAGGAACAGAGGGAAGGAGCAATGTCAAGCCATCACTTTGAAAAACGGCACTGAAATCAACAAAAATGTTGGAATCAAAACATCCAATGAGGAAGTTCCAAAAGAAAACAGCGAAGTAGATCCACAAATGGAGGAAAAAGAGGCAAAAGAAAATGATCAAGAAAGATTTACTCCTCCTCCACCTTTTCCACAGCGTCTCCAGAAGAACAAATTAGACAAGCAATTTGCTCGATTCCTGGAGATTTTCAAAAAGCTGCATATCAATATTCCATTTTTAGAAGCATTGGAACAAATGCCCAGCTATGTGAAATTCATGAAAGATATTCTGTCACGAAAAAGAAGATTGAGAGATTACGAGATAGTAGCATTGACAGAAGAATGCAGCGCCATCATTCAGAGGAAGCTTCCCCCAAAGTTGAAAGATCCTGACAGTATTCACCATCCCTTGTACCATAGGAGAACATTACTTCGGTAAGGCTTTATGTGATTTAAGTGCAAGAATTAACTTGATGCCTTTGTCTATTTATAGGAAAATGAAGATTGGAGAAGCAATGCCCACCTCAGTTACTCTGCAGCTTGCTGACAGATCGCTCAAATTTCCGAGAGGTGTAGTTGAAGATGTACTGGTCAAAGTCGAAAAATTCGTTTTCCCTGCAGATTTCATTATCCTTGACATGGAAGAAGAGAAAGATGTACCCATCATCTGATGAGTGGAAAATATATCAATATTTACCGCCCCTTTTACTTAATATTTTGTTTAGTTTGATGAACGTTTTGATATATTTTAGTTTATTTTGTAGATAAAATAATATTAGGACTCAATGAAATCATTTAGGACGAAATGTGAGTCAAATAAGGGCAAAAATTGGACTTGACATATTAATTTTGGAGATTGGAAACTTGAAAGGGCGTTTTAACGAAGTGCAGTTTTGGAAATTTCAGTTTTGCGCATCTGTCGTATTTTGGGCATACCCTTTTACTCCGATATCGGATTGAGCTGATTCAAGTTCCAGTTTAAAGAAGACTCAATGATCTACAACTTTTAAGAACAAAATAATTTCGAATTCAGAAGACTTCAGGACCGAAATTGATGAAACATCCGGAAGTGTGTTATATGTAATTATTAAAGTCATTTTCAAAGCAAATAAATAAATAATAAAAATAGTCAAACTCCCACCAAACATAATAGCAATTAGTGGAGAAATTAGTGGAGTAATTAATAATGGATTTGGTGGAGCAATTATTGGAGCAATTAATAATGAATTTGGTGGATGATTTGATGAAGGCAAAATTTTGCCTATAAATACCAAGCCATTTCATTTGTAAATTGATACTTTCTTCTAAGGAATTCCTTAAGAATACTAAAAAGATTGTATCTTGTTTGTTATTTATAGCTTTCAGTAATTAATTTCCGCTTTCGTACTTTCTTTTCTTTACTTTTCAGTTTTTACTTTCCGCAATTTACTTTTACGCACAATACTTTTCTTTCTTTAATTTTCAGTTTTTACTTTTCAGTAATGATGAGGTAACTCCCCTTTGCTGGGGTAAAAGGTAAAACTTTTATTACTAATATTTAGATTAATCTCCTTTAATTATAATATATAAACTAGTTAAAACCTGACTAAACGAGGATACCGCTATATTGGTCGGTTGGTAATTATTTAAATTGGTTTTAACCTGACTAAACTGGATACCGCCTGAATAGTCTATTGGTAATTAATTATTAATTTGACTTAATCTGGCTACCGCCTATATGGCTAGTTGGTAATTATCATGCAAAGTTAATATATTATATTGAGGGAGATATCTAAAATAGAAGTAATAAAAGTGAAACATTTTACCTCAGCATTTTCTTTTATTGTATTTTTACTTTATTTACTTTTCAGCAATTTACTTTCTGCATTTACTTTTTAGCAATTTACTTTCAGCATTTACTTTTCAGTAATTTACTTTCAGCATTTACTTTTCGACATTTAATTTTCAGTATTTAATTTCAGCATTTACTTTCCGTCATTTACTTTTCAGCAATTTACTTTTCAGCATTTTACTTTATATCTTTTATTTTATTTAAGTTTTTACTACCCGTCAATATGTGTCGTAACTAAGCCAGTTATCTGAGGTTGTGATGAATTCCAATATCACCGGTTAATAAGGGGTTATTTTATGGTTTGGGTAATATAAAGGTTTATTTATTGAGCCTTAGTCTTAATGCTTTTTATTAAATGGCCATTAATAAAATTGAACTGGTAAACTTAAAATGAACTTGGAAAATGGATTTTAGGTTTAAGACCCTAGATTCAATAACCCACTATCTTCATTGAGGATAGATAACCCTTTAATAGATTTCCTTACAGGATATGAATATACCTGTCGGGCGGGGGTAGCTATAATTGGAACGTAATCTTAATGAATTCATGTAACTTGGTTGACATAGGAATATGATTAATCGGGTTACACTGGGTATTTTTATTTGACCATCGGAAGAGGCTTTTACATAATTTTGTGTTCCAGGATAATAAACCAATAAATTACACAAACGTAAAATAACCACTTCATCTTTTAAAAGATATTGGAAGGATTCACAACCCTGTATAGTTTCTTAATATTGAATTTTCCAAAAATCTACTTTCGTGATTTTTCTTTTACTTGTTTTAATTTTAAAGTCACCACCCAATCAAACAATCAATCCATTAGATACTTGTAAACATTTAACTTCATAAATTGATAAAAAAAGGTTTTAAGTCCTCGTGGGATCGATACTTTTATACTACTTGAACGATACGTGCGCTTGCGTTATACGCGTGTGATTACGCTGGTCAAGTTTTTGGCGCCGTTGCCAGGGACTTATTTATCTTTCACTATTAATTTTGAGGTTAGATACCTTTACTTGTATCTAATTTTCTTTTTTACTTATTGTTTTTATTTTATTGTGTTTCAGGTTCTCAGACACTACATGAGACGAACCAGAAGCTTTGAACTCCGACCGCTTGACCCAGAGATTGAAAGAACCATTAGACAGTTGAGAAGGGAAAAGCGAGAAGGCCAAGAAGCAATCATTAAAATGGAACCTGAACCTTTGAACGTTACACCACCAAATCCCATTCGAGACAGAACCATTTCGGTGGTTGACGAACTCATTTCTTGTATTGTACTTCCTCCCTTACCAGCAAATGTGGGTGACATCAAAACATGCATCCAGATGATTCAGCAATCAGTACAGTTTAGGGGAAATGCAACTGAAGATCCTAATGCCCACATCAGCAACTTCCTGGAAGTTTGCGGCACTTTCAACTACAACAGAGCATTAGAATAAGCAATGAGACTGCGAGTTTTTCCATATCCGTTACCAGTAGGTTCCATCACAACTTGGAACACTCTAGCCACCAAATTCCTTGCAAAGTACTTTCCACCAGCCAGAACTGCAAAGTTGAGGAATGACATCACATCCTTCATGAAACAAGATTCAGAATCCATTTGCGAAGCTTGGGAAAGATTCAAAGATTTACTCCGGAAATGTCCTCATCATGAGATTGCAAAGTGGCTACAAGTCCAAAACTTCTACAATGGACTTTCTGGACTAATGAGAACCACAATTGATGATGCTGCTGGAGGAGCTTTGATGGCAAAATGAGAAGATCAGGCCTGGGTCTTAATTGAAGAAATGGCCAACAACAATTCTTTATGGCCAACAGAAAGGAGCATGATCCAAAGAATTGCAGGAATTTATGAAGTTGGAGCCAACACAGCACTGAATTCCAAGCTGGACGTGATTTGCAAAATCTGGAAACTCTTAACATGAAAGTTAATGGTGGATCCACAAATTACCATTTGGAGGAATATATGAGTCAGAATCTTACAACCAACAAGAAGAGACAATGAACTATGTTAACAACTTCAACAGACAGAGGAACAATCCATATTCCAACACCTATAACCCAGGGTGGAGGAATCACCCCAATTTCACATGGAGCAACAATTCAGGGCAAAAGAACTACCCACCACCTGGATTCTAACAACCAAATAAAAGTCAGGAGCATGAAAAAGAACCAGGAAATTAATCCATGTTTAGCCATATATTTTAATGATCTAAAACTAACATGCCATAAAGATAATGATAAATCAGTCATGTAAACAGAAACATTAGATTTATTATTGTTATTATTAATACTGAATTTGAACATTCCATCATACGAATAACTCTTCCCCATAAACTGTCTATTTTTGGACAAAAATATTTTTATCAAACTCTAAAACAAACTTAAATCCCTTCTTACAAAGTAAAGTTACAGATACAAGATTTTTTCTTATATCTGGTACATGTAAGACATTAAGCAATAACATATTCTTTCCATAAGTGAAATGCAACTCAACACTTCATTTTCCTACCATCTTTTTTGCAGCATTAAAGTTTTTAAATTGACTTTTGTTATTGAAAACATGAATGGTTGCACCAGAATCATACCACCAGTCAGTAGACATGGTACTTGCAGCCATATGAAGTTCAATAATCATTCAAATATGTTCTCTTATTTCCATCATTCTTCTTCTGATTTTGATTTCTTTCAACAACATTAACTTTTGTTGCAGATTCTATTATAAAATTCTTCATATGAATTTTGGTTTCCGTTTCAATTTATAAGTGTTTTTGAATTTGTTCTAGAGAAAATTATTCTATGGTATGTAGTAATTTATTCCTGTAATTATTCCAACGAGGGGGAAGTTTTGCAATTATTCCTCCTACTTGTAATGTTTTGGGAACTTCTACTTTCAGAACTTTAAGTTTGGAGACTACGACTTATAACTCATGTACTTGATCAATAACAAAAATATTATCAACTATTGAAAATTCAAGATATTTCATGATAAGAAATTTATCCACCTCTTATTTTTCTATATTATATTTTGTAACACCTTGGTAATCCCGATGATTATTATGTTACAGGTGGCATAATACATCATATAAATCATGCTCAAGCATGTATGTACTTGTGGAATTACATTTCGGACCTCCGATAAATTCTTTTCATTTCTGATACGGAATTTACTTTCGGTTCTACTCCGAATAACCCTTAGTATTTGGGCCATAATTTATTCATACGCTCTCCAATTTTTATGAATTTTATATCGTTGGAAAGTTAAGATCGAGACCTACAATCTTCGTTTTGGATTTTGTTTCCAAATCATAAGCAAGTCAAAAGTCTTGATTACTGTAGATGCTATAGAAAATTTTAGAATGGCCTAGAATGTGTGATGTGGCACAAATCTAGCCATTCATGCCGAACAAAAATCAGCCACTTCGTCCTAAAAATAGGACATTATTCATTCATCTCTCTTTCAAGGCTAAAAACATGAGAAACTCATGAGGGCTTTTCCAACCTTCTTCTTCCTCAAGCAAAATTTATGAAGGAAATGGATGAATTCCCAAGTTTTTCTTGGTCAAGTAAGTTTCTCTTTCTTATTTCTTCTTGTCATTTAGGAAAATGAGCATTCATTCTTCACTTGCAATCTCACATTTAGAAACCCTACGAATTTGGGAATTTATTATTTGAGAAGATTGAGCAAAATTTAAGACTTAATATATATTGTGATATTGTTTAGATTGGATTATTCTTAAGTTTTGGTTGGAATAATGTCAAGGTGTAAAATGGGCATAAGGGCCGAATTCTTAGCATGTTAGGGGGAATTATTTTTGATGTTTTGATGATGATTAGTTGAGATTCATGTACTAAAAGATGATATAACATGAGTTTAATTTGTTTGGAAGTTGATAACTCAAAGATTGTAAAAATTAGAGCCTTTGTTCAATGATATATGGATGTGTTGGGTAATTATTCTTTGTGATGGATGATGTTCTAGGCATGTTGTAGTTAGAGAAGTGCTAATGTGAAGGTGTTAGTGTGATGAGGGTGTTGAATTGTTTTTGGCAGTGATAATGGAGAGCTAGTATTGGCCCTGAAATTAGGCTAGCGTCGCGATGCGTATGGGCTACCGTTACGACGCCGAACAAGTGAATGCTCTATGCCTCGGGTCAGGTCGTGTGGGTGTCGCGACGCTCAACACTTGACATCGAGACGCGAATCATTAAGGTGCTCTCTGCCTCAGGTCTGAACATGTGGGAGTCACTACGTGTAATATTTGGCATTGTGACACGTAATAAGAAGATGCATCTGCCTCAAGTCCGACCGATTGGGAGTCACTATGCACAACATCTTACGTCGCGACGCGTACCCCTTTTCCAGGATCAGTTTTGGCCCATTTTAATTTTCTCATAGGATGTTAGAGGGCACCCTAAAGGTTTAGTATATGGCACATATGTGCATTCATCACATCCATGATCATGATTAGCTTCTCAATTTAAATATACTAACCATACTCGAATACATGAAAAATTAGCTTTTCCGCAGGAATCTATTCAGTCGCGCCAGGATCATTGGCAATGGTTGTTAATCTGTGAGTGAACCTTTCTTTTTCAAGATGATATTTACTTTCTGTTTTGATTTGAGACTTACTTTTACACACATCAGGGTGTTAGCTAAGCTTATTTCAGTTGCTTTATTAATGTAGTTTTAAGAAGTTTTGATTTTACAAGTATGATTCTTATGATTTTTGGAGGCATGGGGAAAAATCAACCTCATATGTAACTTATGGAATTGACGGTTATTGGAATTGACGGACTCAGAACATATGCACATGTAGATCAGGACTAGGGAGACGGTGATACATAACACCCTTAAATCCTAGTTTTCTGGACTAGAGGGACGGCGATACGTAACGCCCCTAGACCCTAGATTCAGTGTCAGGATGATAGCATGAATCAGCACTTCTGGCTCTAGTTCAGTGGCTTGGGGATAGCGGTATGTAACACCCCAGTACCATTAGATTATGCATGTGGGGGGACGGTAATACGTAACACCCTCATGGGTCAGGTTTTCTACAGATTTCACAAAGATATGATTTTCAGAAAAGACAGTTTTATGAAAGAGTTTCAGAAAGAACATATTTATGAAAGATTTTCAGGAAGAATTCAGTTTTACAGAAAACCTTAGATTTTTACATACATAAAGAAATTTCCAGAAAGGTTTGACAGAAACGAATTTTTTCAGACAAGAAAGGATTTTTAGAAAAGATAGTTTTCTCGAGATGCTTCCGGTTTAAGAACAATAAATTTTCATAAAAATATTTTAGTTTCCATTTTTAAATGTCCACTCACTAGATAGTTCAAACGATCTAACCCCCCACTCCCAGTGTTTTCTGTCTTGTAGCATTAGCCGGAGGACGAGCTCGAGAGGATGGATACTGATGGCAGTCACTAGGGTGTATGGGTTCACCAGGTCGAGTACAGAGGTTCAGCATAGTCAGCGTCAAAGTAAAGTTGCATGCCAGTCATTAGTAATGTATAAGTCTTTGTAATGTATTAAAAATGTTCATGAACAGAGTTGTAAAGAGAAGTAATAATGAGTATACAATCATGAGTATTAAAATGTATTCCATGTTGTTGAGTTGGGCAATGGCCCTTGTATATGAGCTTACATTGAGATGGATTAATGGTAATGATCACAGTCTGAAAGTCAGAGGCACAGAGGGATAAGTTAGTCTATTCCCAGCCAGTAACATCTCCGGGAGGATGATGTTACAAAGTTTGTATCAGAGCATGGTCTAGTTAGTTAGTGACTGCATTTGGTAAAGTGTTAGGGTCTTGTATACGTAGTATGTTTGGGATACCCGTATGGGAGGCACTACCGCTCCAGTATCTGATCCTCGTGTGCGTCCTCAAGTCATATAGAAAGGTTAATAAGAATTCCCAAAGCTACTTGAATTTCCTTCATAATGAAAGTAACTATACTCCTTATTCTAGATGATAATTCTTATGTAGGCATCTTGGTTTATTATCAGAAGTTCAAGATATGTTATGAAACTAGATAGTAAAGTTCTAAGAATATCCACCCAGGGAGGATTAAAAAGAGAAAGATATAATAAAAGTAAGGAATGATGTACAAATTCTTGAATCAATCAGAGGCAATAAGAGGTAGAGATACATAATGAGATAATAAAGAAAGTGCCAGAACTTATAGTTGTAAAGAGATATAGTAAGCCTGAGTAAGAATAAGAATGTCAGGTAGACCTAAGTAAGGTTCATTTCTTCGCATAGAATTTCTAAGCCTTTCGAGTATTGAGGAATAGTCATAAAGGCAAAAAAAAAAAGCAAGATATCAGGATTAATCGAGGAAAATCCTAATAGACTTGAGATACCAAAAATGACCTAGAGATTTTAGACACCCAAACCCAGGCTCGTAAGAAAATACTATGAATGTTGTAAGGAAAAATGATTAGTTGCCTTAAACAAGGAATCATATATAGATAATACCCTTATTTAACCAAATTCTAACCTCCCAGTGATATCGGTTAAGGAAACTGTCCTAACGGAGTCTATCTCATACCTATCCTAACATTAGTAATAGACTCTACCAGGACATATAATATCATAATAAGGACATCAATATCCGTTGGGATGTGAAAGTTTTACCCCATCATTATCTAGTATAGATAAAGATAACTGTAAGGAAGCCCGACGATAGTATATCCAAAGACAAAAACAGAAAACACCGAGAGATAGATCAAACCAATGCCAGTAGAAATCCACAAAAATTTTAAAAAATATACACATGAGATTTGAGGCACTCAAGCATTAACAAAAAGTACCAGTACGGGTTGTAAGATTAAATGTCATAACTGTAACTTATAACAAGATCATAGATCTAGAAAGTATCCAACAAGAATGAACCACCACTAGCCTTGGCAGCACAACTTAGAGCCAAGAGATATGTTATGGAAATAAATAATATAGAAAGATGCGGGAAGTAACAAAGAAATTCAGTACTTATAGTAACCCCGAGATATGGAGAAGTCGATGCAAATCCTAACAAAACAAATGATAATTCTTCTTTCCAGTAGTCTCTACTCTAGTATGTATATAGACACCTAACCAGACTATCACTGGGCTTAGAAAACTAACAGTAATGTGTATTCTCACATCTTTATGGAAATCATGCATGTATTCACCCCACCCCCCCAACTTAGAGCCCGGTAAGTATTTGAACAAGTAAATAAGAGAATATGACAGGATAGACAAGTCACGAAACAGCAAGATAGTCGAACAAATGAGTTCGAAAGAACCTAGATAAGAATCATAAGATAGTAATATTTTATATGAGATAGAATAATTTGAATTCTCAGTATGTCTAACCAAATCTAGAAGTGATGACCTGCCCTATCGTAGAACTGAAAGCCTTCAATGAAGTAAAGACTCAAAACAGCAAGGAACCAGAGGGAGCAACACCTAAACCAAAGGTATAGTAGTAATACCACAACTTATCCTAAAATGTGGAGCTTCCAGGGAAGTAATAACTTAAGAAGTTCAAGAAACTGAGATAAGTAGGAAATGTAAGTAACAGAGCAAACTTCGAAATGAAGAATAACAAAGGGAGTATAATAGGATTTTGAGAGAGCATAAACCTTAAGGAAGTTCTCAGTAAAGGATAGTATGACCAGCAGTCGAAAAAAAATCAAGAGTAAAGTTGAAAGAGGTGATTCAAATAGTTCCTAGCAGTAGTACCTTAGTGTGGGAGCTCAATATCAGATATATAAATAAGATAATCCTAGGATTATAAATGAGCAGCATGTGCAACTGTAGCATGCGTAGCTAGTGAGACCACCACAACCGGAAAAATAACTTCAGGACCAACTCCCACCCTCCCAACCCTCGTTAGACAATGGTAGTAATGATGGACCACAATATTCGTCCCAATGATGTTCCCAGAAATAATTGAATTTGTGGTGTAGTATAGTATCCTATAAGGTAGGGTAAGAGACATTTAAATCATAATATCCTTCGGATAAGAAAAATTGAAACATAAAACATGGAAAATTCATTCAGAGTATAAGACCAGAAGAGAAAGGGAAATGAACTCTAAGTAAAAGATTTAAAGAATTAGCATTAGTCAAGCAATGACATGAATACATGAGTAACATCATTAGACATGAATAAGGACATATAACAACAAGACCTTTCCATTTAGAGATTGAAGAAGAAAGGTATCAACAGCATATATTATGGAATACATAGCAGTGAGCCCCTAGACATTAGTATACGACTGAAGTTCTATTAATATAGATTGGGAGAAAGATAACGAGTATAGCCCGTATGTTTCCTTTTGAAACACACCGTTATGAATAAAGCTTAAGATGACTTGAAGTAGATTTATTGAAGTATAACGTAAAAAGGTTCAAGGAAACTAAGTATACAGACATTGTTGAGACCAGGACAACGTCTAACAAAATAAGAATAGGGGAATAACTGACAGAATGATATCCAGGAGTACAAACAGGTAAAGAATACATAAGTCGGTGTGAAAGACGGTTACCAGATTTATACTAGCAACGAATTTAAAGGTACGGAAAGAGTATGAACATTAACCAGAACCGAGTAGCCAATATCAACGTTAATAGTAAGGGATACAGTCTAAACACAAGTAGAAGGACCGCCAGAAAGTTTGCACATAATTAATATCTTAAACATAAGAAACGTCGGTAAACAACATAGTAAGCTAGAAGTACATGAAGAATTTGACCATGAACCATGTGGTCCTAACTCCCACCGATAGGCAGAGATAAGAGAACTTGAAGGACAGAGCCCATAAGAAATTGGAGCTTAGCGAGGAGAAAAATTAAGAATTAAATAGTTAAGTTATTAGAATGAATGCTAGAATCAGATCGAGTATGTGGAGTTAAGGAAATATCTAGTAAGATTATTCTTTTATACAGTTACACCCAGAATGGAAGTAGGATATGAAAAAGCCTAACAATGGGGCACACTAGTATTTCTAGGGACTAGGAAGGACCAGCTAAGAAAAACCCGAAGATATATTTAATAAAGTCATTAAAAAGACTGTATTATAAAAAAAGGTGAAGAACCTGAGATATACTAAAAGTTAGAGAAACAAAGGTCATTAACTATGATACAAAATATAATAATGATACGTTAAACGTGAAGGGTAACAGAAGTCCCAAGTAATATTTAAGAATTAAAGTTGTCAATGCAAGAGATATAAGAGGTTTCAAACAAGAGTGGAACTAAGGTGTGTGGGACGGCAGGCCACAAATATAGTATCAATTTAAGAATTGATAGCTTACGCAAAGAATCGGGTTGAAGAATGTTGAGCATAAACTAGAGGTCTAAAAATGAGATTTCTTTGATACATGGAAATAGTTGTAGCATGACGGTAATGTAGAGTACTCAATAGAAATTTCATGGAATGAGAACGAGGAATTACCTCTCACTCAAGAATTCAATTGATTATTCACTAAAGATCACAGACTTTGGTGCAGTATATGCGAGCATGGAAAAAGGTGTTATACATAAAGCAGATGTTAAGGTAAGACGAAGAGTACGTATGTTTGCTAGCCAAATGGTAAATGATCAACTTGGCAGAGATTTTAGTTATTAAGTCAACTTGAACCCAGATAATGCAAAATAGCTTACAGCAGAGAAACAGTTCATGCAGACAAATTAGAGTATATACCTAGTTATGATTTCCAAGTCATGACATTCAAGGTCTAGCATGATAATCACATTGTCCTATGGTACAATGACAGCCTATAGAAGATCGTCAGGAAGTAGTGTGATATAGTTGATGAAGCGGAGTTGACTATGAGTATATAATCAATTGAAATTTGGTGGCCTAGGAAATAGTGTGTGAATTTGGAGACTTGTGGTAAGATAATCAATATTAGGAATCTCAAGTCCAGACAAGTTCCAGAATTTCAATCCAAAAATAGATTCGAGGATGAATCATATTTAAGGGGGGAGAAAATATAACAACCTGGTAATCCCAACGACTATTATGTTACATATCGCATAATACATATATCAAGCATGCATGTACTTGTGGAATTATATTTCGGACATCCGATAAATTCTTAGAATTTAGGCTATAACGTTTTCATACAAGCTCCTATTTTAATGAATTTTATATCGTCGGAAATTTAAGACTGAGACCTACAACTTTAAAATTGGATTTTTTTCCCAATTCGAATCAGAAGAAAGTAAAAAATTATGATTATCTTGTCTGCTATAGTAAATTCGAGAATGGACTGGAATGGGTGATGTGGCACAAATCTAGCCATTCGTGCCAAACAAAAATCAGCCATTTTATCCTATAAATATGACACTATTCATTCATCTCTCTTTCAAGGCCAAAAACGTGAGCAACTCAAGAGGGCTCTTCCAACCTTCTTTTTCCTCAACAAAAATTTGTGAAAGAAAATGATGAATTCTCAAGCTTTTCTTGGTTAAGTAAGCTTCTCTTACTTCTTTCTTATTCTCATTTAGGAAAATGAACATCCATTCTTCACTTATATTCTCACACTTAAGAACCCTATGAATTTTGAAATTTATTGTTTGAGAAGATTGAGCAAAATTTAAGCCTCAATATATGTTTGTGATATTGTTTAGAGTGGATTATTCTTAAGTTTTGGTTGGAATAATGTCAAGGTGTAAAATGGGATAAGGGTTGAATTATTAGCATGTTGAGGGGAATTTTTTTTAATGTTTTGATGATAATTTATTGAGATTCATGTACTAAAAGATGATATAACATGAGTTTAATTTTTTTGGGAATTGATAACTCAAAGATTGTAAAAATTAGAGCCTTTGTTCAATGATATAGGCATAAGTTGGGTAATTATGATTTGTGATGGATGATGTTCTAGGCATGTTGTAGTTAACGAAGTGCTCATATGAAGGTGTTAGTGTAATGGGGGTGTTGGAATTACTTTGGGCAGTGATAAATGAGAATGGGATTGGCCTTGAAATCGATTTAGTGTCGCGACACCGAACATGTGAATGCTCTCTACCACAGGTCAGGTCGTTTGGGCATCACGATGCTCAACACTTGGCGTTGCCACGCGAATCATGAAGGTACTCTCTATCATGGGTCTGAATATGTGGGAGTTGAGACACGCAACACTTGGTGTCACGACGCGTAACAAGAAATTGCCTCTGCCTCAGGTCTAACCGAGTGGGAGTTGTGACGCGTAAAATCTGGCGTCATGAAACGTACCTGATAAGTGCATTTTATAACCACTTATTCATGCATTCTTACTATTTTGTTAGGTTTCATGTCATTTAATGTATTTTGCAGTTTTTTTTATGTTTATTGATAGGAAGCATTGGAATATAGATCTTGAGGTTAACGGACATGTTTTGGGACCTTACAGATGCAACAGAAGCACGCGAGAAGTCTAAATACGCAAAAAACACTAATCCTAAAAAATAGGGTGGCGTTGCGATGCCCCACCACATTGCTTTATATATTTTACCGAGAGTTAGGCATTGCGACGCCAATTCTGATTTCGTGATGCTGCGGTAGACGTCCAGAAACATCAGAAAATATTAGTTTACAAGTGCAATGACTCCAACACTTCCCTATATATATAAGCTCATCCAAAACCCTAGATGAAGGAGAAAAATACACATAAAAAGACTTTAAACACATATTTTAGAGATCCAAAGGGGAAGATTGATGAGCGACAAGAGGAGACGAAGGCGGTGACGTTCAAAGATGAAGGGATTCGATTCAGGTTTAATCTTCTAGTTTCTTTCTTTAAACTCTAATGATCTCTATTAGATTCATGACCCTATTTTCATTGTTATTATCTTTAGTCATGAACTAACTCTATTATTCTAAATGATGATGTAGCATATGCTTGAACCTATGTATTATTTGCCAATTTAATTATTATAATGTTTTAATTCAATTTATTTATATTCTTTTGTGTTTAATGCTTCTAGTTTGTTGGCCACAAATTAATATGATGAATGTTTAGAATCTATCACTCGGGAGAGGGGATTTTAAATAGGATCTAGAGAATATAACTTAAGAGATTTGTAGAGTTCGGGAGAATCTATAATCTCTTTGAAGTCATTAACAAAGAATCACAGAGCATGATGAATTGTTAATTACTAGATTTTTATATGGATATCGAAGTCTATAATTGATAATATTTTCATTCGGTACTCGGGAGAGGGAATTCGAATAATTTAGGATTCTAGACTTATAAACAACAAAATTGAGTAATAATTGATTGGAATAACAAATACATAGGGGATAGCTAGGTGAAAGCATACTCTACAATCTCTCTTATCTTGGTTTCTCCTAATCAAATATTTTAATATCTTGTTCCTTTAGTTTTTAGTTTTGAATTTAGATTATTTTAAATTACTTCTAAAATTTGATTATAATTCATGTGGGTTCGACACTCTTTACTTATCTTTTACTAAAACTTGATACTGTATACTTGCGGTACGATAATCTCGCAACACGTTTTTGGCACCGTTGCCGGTGATTGTTAAATCTAATTCACATTAATACTATTACCAAGTAACTTGACTTTAATTTAGATTTTTTTAATTTATTTTTTTTTTATTTTCTTTTGTGAAAGGAAAATTGGAAATGAAGCAATGATAGCTGAAAATATAAAGAACAACCCACGCCAGGTGGCAATCCGAGCTCACTTTAAGCCGGTCATTGAATTATTCTGGGATTGCGCACCCACTAATCAAAGCCAATAAATTTGAGCTGAAACCTGCATTGATCAACATGGTGCAAAAGAACCAATTTAGGGGTTCAGCTGTAGAGGATCTCAATGTGCATTTAAAGATGTTCTTGGAGATGGCCGATACTATAAAAATGAATGGAGTGACTAACGAGACCATCAGGTTACGTTTGTTCCTATTCTCTTTAAGAGACAAGGGGATGGATTGGCTGCAATCAATACCGATAGGGAGCATCATGACATGGCAGGATATGGCTACAAAATTTCTTGCGATGTTCTTTCCACTAGCTAAATCAGCCCAACTGAGAACAAAAATAATCATATTTAAGCAGTTAGAGACTGAGAATCTGTAGAGGCATGAGAGCGCTTTAAAGATCTACTCTGGAGATGCCCACATCATAATTTTGAAGGCTGGGTTCAGAATCAATTATTCTACAATGGGTTGAATGGTCCTAATAGAACCATGGTTGATGCAGCTATTAGAGGAGCTTTGTTCAAGAAATCTGCTGAAGATGTCTATGTTCTACAAGAGGAGATGGCCATTAATAATTTCCAATGAAAAATTGAACGCTCTATTGTACCTAAGGTGGCTGGTATATATGCGGTAGATCCTATTATTGCACTTACAGATCAAGTGTCATCCCTCATGACTTATCTAGCAGTATTGACCAATCAACAGAGCCAACCATCTATTGAAGCTGTTGCTAATAGAATGATCTTACCTAACGGAGGATCTGAGTAAGTCCAATATGTGAACAATCAGAACTTTAACAACTATATAGGCAATCATATGCCTAACTATTAATATCTGAACTCATCATATGTTAACACAGAGAATGCTTGCAACCTCCTTCTGGCTTCAGTAATCAAAGAGCTGAGCAGAAACCTTCCTTAGAAGACCTCATAAGCACATTTGTTGCTAGAACTTCAAAGAGGTTTGAGAAAAATGAGTCGAGGCTGAACAATATTGAAACAAACATGGACAATATAGGGGTAACAAAGAAGTCTTTAGAAGTGAAAATATGGCAGCTTGCTTCTTCCATGGCTAATCAACAAAATGGAGTGTTTCCCAGTAATATCGTGGTAAATTCTAAGGAGCAGTGCCAAGCCATAACCCTCAGGAGCGGAAAAGAGACTAAAGATATCTCTCAAGACCAAGGTAGTCAAGACAAAAAAGCAACAATTCAAGAGGAAACAATAAGGAAATAAGAGAATAAAGCAACAACTCCTCCATATAAGCCACCTCTCATCCCGAAGACACATTTATCATATCATCAACACATTCAAAGGAAAAAGTTGGATGATCAGTTCACCAAGTTCCTATACATCTTTAAAAAGATCCACATCAACATCTCATTCACATACATTTTGGAACAAATGTCTAACTATGTGAAGTTTATGAAGGAGATGATATCTAAGAAGAGGAATCTGGCAGATTTTGAAATAGTAGCAGTCACAGAGGAGTGTGGTGCCATTATACAGAAAAAGCTTCCTCCAAAATTGAAGGATTCTGACAGCTTTACCATTTCGTGTTCAAATGGAAATTGATATTTTAGTAAGGCGCTGTGTGATTTGGGTGCAAGTATAAATCTCATGCCTTTATCCATATACAAACAGTTGGGCATAGGTGAGGCGAAGCCAACAACTGTCACATTATAGCTAGCAGATAGATCTCTCACCTACCCACGAGGAATAGTAGAAGACGTGTTGGTTAAAGTGGATAATTTTTACGTTCATGCTGACTTACTTATTCTTGATATGGAGGAGGATTATGACGTCCCAATTATCCTTGGGAGA
>SKCR01011924.1:0-35750 GCA_019454045.1 Zanthoxylum bungeanum | reverse complement strand
CCTGGGATTCCTTCCCGAAACTGATACTGATGTGGGCCTCAATCCTGTGATTTATTCATGAAACTGATGATGTTATGTCGTTGCTTCTGGTTGTCTTGCGTTTGCCACTTTCTCTTTTCTTTGTTGAAACCTGCGAATATAAAATGAAACAAAACACAAAAAGGAATGCAAATGTGTTACGTGTATGCATGCATGGATGAATTTCCTATTCCGTTGGGTAAGGTTTTCCGCCAGTTCTTCTGGTGACTGCTTGGTCTTCTCTTTCTCAGGCAAAATATTGCTTCAACCTATCCACGTTGATTGGCTCGGTGAACTCGTGCCCTTCTAAATCTGAGAGTCTCACTGCCCCGTTTCCCATCACTTTCTTGACTATGTAGGGTCCATCCCAGTTAGGTCTGAACTTTCCTCTCGGGTCTGTCATCGACGGCTTTGATTGCTTAAGTACCAGATCACCATTTCTGATCTTAGTAGGATACACCTTCTTATTGAATGCTTGAGCTAACCTCTTCTGGTATAACTGTATATGATGTAGGGACTTCATTCTCTTCTCATTTAGCAATGCTAACTGTTCAAATCTCTGCGAGGGCCAATCTTGTTCAGGTAACTCTGCTTCTACTAATACTCGCATGGACTGTATCTCAACTTCCACTGGTAATACTGCTTCCATGTCATATACCAAAGAGTAAGGCGTGGCTCTCGTTGCTGTTCTCACAGAAGTTCTGTACCCCCACAGGGCGTATGGTAGTTTTTCAGCCCAATCTTTGTAGTTCTCTGTCATTTTGGCTAATATCTTCTTTATCGTCTTATTGGTTGCCTCGACTGCCTCATTTGCCTACGGTCTGTAAGGTGACGACTTATGATGTCCTATCCTGTACTTCTGTAGCATTGCCTTTGTTTCTCCTTGAAACTGGACTCCATTATCTGTTACTATGTGATGCGGCATTCCATATCGGCATATGAGGTTTCGGGCTATAAACTTCGCCATCTGCTTTACTGTGACGTTACGAAATGACTCGGCATCCACCCATTTCTAAAAGTAGTCTACTGTCACTACTATGAAACGATGCTCATTCGATGTGTGTGGTTTAATTTCTCCGATCATGTCAATTCCCCATGCTAAGAAAGGCCACGACTCTGACAGCCCGTTCAACTCTGTGTGAGGCAAATGGTTCAAGTTACCGTGCGCTTGACAATCGTGACAATGCTTCACCAGCCTCGCGTAGTCAGCTTCCATGGTCGACCAGTAGAAGCCTTGTCTTACAATTTTGTGAGACAAATTCAATCCATTCATATGCGGTCCACATACTCCGGCATGTACTTCTTCCATTGCTTTCTGAGCATCTTCTTTTCTTAAACACTTCAGTTGGATGCCATTCGCTTGTCTCTTGTATAGTTCTCTCTTCAAATTCACATATTGAGAAGACAACTTCTGAATGGCTATCTTGTCCTTTCTGCTTGCTTCTTCCGGGAGTTACCCGCGTTCTAAGTATCACTGGATATCATGGTACCAGGGTTTCCCATCGTCGACCTCTATTTTTAATACCCTTTCTATCTCGTAAGCAGGTATGCTGGCTGTTGTCAACACTAGAGGTATCATTACCAACTTCTCAAGATTTTCCCAAGTCGCGGCAAGTGTGGCTAACGCGTCTGCCATCTGGTTCACTTCTCGTGGCAAATGCTGGAATTTACAATCGGGGATAGCCTGTGCTAGGTTCCTGAGGTGGAATAGGTAGGGTTTCAACCATTCTTCCTTCAATTCACATTCTCCTTGCATCTGTCGGACTACCAACATCGAGTCTTCGTAGACCTCCACGTTCTTAGCCTTCAAGGTTATCAATGCCGTCAGTCCGAAGGCGCATGCTTCATATTTGGCCATGTTGTTGGTTACTCCAAACGTCAACCTCTTGGCCATAGGCAAGGTTTCTCCTTCAGGAGTTACTATCACGATTCCTATACCGGCTCCTTTGTAGTTTACTACTCCGTCAAAGTACATCTTCCATCCTTGGACCGTTATTGCTTGGATTTCCTCGTCTGGGAATTCAAATTTGTATTGGTCCCCTTCTATAGGTTGTAGTGCTAGGAACTCCGCTACGGCTCGACCTTTGATTACTTTAGAAGTAAGATACTCAATATCAAACTCTGTCAGCAACACCAACCATCTGCCTAACTTCCCTACTAGCGAAGGCACCGAATGCAAATACTTGAAGGGATTCTATTTTGCTACCACTTGGATCTTGTAAAATTAGAAGTAATGACGCAGTTTTCTGGATGCCCATACTACTGCCAAACAGATATTCTCTACTTCTTGATAGCGGGCTTCGTATGGAAGCATCTTCTTACTGAGGTAGTATATTGCATGTTCTAGCCCCGTCTCATCTGCTTGTACCATCATCACCCCCAGCGCTTCGGGTTCTATGGCCAAATATAGTATCAAAGGTTTGCCTGGTCGTGGAGGCTTCAAGACAGGAGGTTTCACCAAGTATTCCCTGATCTTGTCGAAAGCTTCTTGGCATTGCTCATTCCATTTCACTAGCTGGTCCTTCCTCAGCAGTTTGAAGATAGGCTCGCATACTGACGTCAACTTGGCGATGAACCGACTAATGTACTGAATTTTCCTGAGGAATGCTCTAACTTCTTTCTCTGTCTTCGGCGTAGGCATCTCAGTAATCGCTTTGATATTCTCGGGGTCTACTTCTATTCCTCTCATTCCCACCGTGTGCCCCAGCAGCTTGTCTGACGTTACCCCGAACACACACTTCTTGGGATTTAGTCGCAGGTTGTATTTGTCGACTCGTTCAAGGAACTTCTCCAGTGCTTCTATGTGTCCACTTCTTGTCTCCAATTTCACCATCATGTCGTCCACATATACTTCAATTTCTTTATACATCAAGTCGTGTAATAATGTAGTGGCCATCCGCTGGTATGTGGCTCCTACATTCTTAAGTCCAAACGGCATCACCTTGTAGCAATATGTACCCCACTCTGTGACAAAGGCAGTCTTATGTTTGTCTTCTTCAACCATAAGAACCTGATTATATCCTGAGAACCCATCCGCGAACGAGTACATGGCAGATAAAGCTGCACTATCAACTAGCACATTTATATGAGGTAAGGGAAAATCATCCTTCGGGCAAGCTTTGTTAAGGTCTCTGTAATCCACACACATTCTGACCTTCCCATCTTTCTTCGGTACTAGCACAATATTTGTCAACCACTCGGGGTACTTCACTACTTCTAGAAATCCCACATCTATCTGTTTTTTGACTTCCTCTATAACCTTCTCGGCCTACTCAGGTCTCATCCTTCGGAGCGTCTGATTTACCGGTCTCATGTTTGGATAAGTCGGTATCGTGTGCTGGGCGATGCTTCTATCTACTTCGGGCATGTCCGCATAGGACCAAGCGAATACTTTGGCATATTTGACTAATATCTCCTCTAATTTCTTCCGCTCCTCAGAGGTAACCTCACTTGCAATTAAGACCTCATTGGGGCTTTCAAGCGTACCAAGGTTAAATGCGTTTGTTTTGGTTGAGTTGATGTCAAATATACTCAAATCATGCAAGTTGAAAGGAATAGACTCAGGCAAGTAAGCGAAATGAATGTCTTTATTATTAGCGAATGTAGGAGTACACTCAAATAAATCAGGGAGATAAACATCTTCGTCTTCTACAGACGCTTCATCCTCCACAGCCAGGTTTTCTTCAGTCTCCTTGCTCTCTTCGAGATTCAAGCTCTCCAACTGCATCAACTCCTCTTCCCACTTGTCTTCTTCCTTTGAAACTTCTACTGCCAGTGGTTTCACACCCATCACATCCTGGAAGATTTCAAATCCAAGTACCATGATCCCGTTGACTTCCACTAGTTCAGGCTCTTTATGATACCCCGTGGCTTTCACAAAATATTCTGTCAGCTTTAACCATTTCTTCTTAGTCTTTGGCTTATCCTCGTCGGATTTGTATCCCAAACCTCTCCTGGTAGTCTACCCATTGAAGTCGGGCAATGCTCCTCCAACATCCGAACATGTACCCGGCTCGAACTTCATCTTCTCCATGATCCTAGCCACCTTAGGATCCACCCACTCCTCAAAGGTTGTCGACACTTGGAACCTTGTGAAAGGTTGTATCTCCAAGGTGGCCACATCATTGTCTACTTCAGCTCTAATAGTGACAATCTCTCCCCCGTACAGAAACTTGATGGCCTGGTGCAAGGTGGAGGGCACGCCCCCAAGCTTGTGAAACCATGGCCTCCCCAATAGCAACGCAAAAGTGGCCGGGATATCAAGCACCGTGAACTCGACCTCATCCTCAATTGGGCCTACTTTGACTATCATAACAAAAGTGCCCTCTACTCTCTGTTTGCTATCATCATATGCCTTGATAGTTATGTTGGAGGGATTCAGATCTGTCGCCTTCATACCCAACCTCGATAGAATCTTCAAAGGGCACACATTGATAGATGAGCCATCGTCCACCATCACACAAGATGTCTTCTTGCCCATCACTTCCGCTCTTATAAATAGTGGCCTATTGTGATTCCTTCCTTCCACCGGCAGTTCCTCCTCGGAAAAAGGTTATCACCTGCAAGGCTTCCTTCTACACCGATCCTACGAACATCATAGGGTTGGCATCCTCCAGCACTATTATTTTGCACAAGGCCTCAACCATGGCACGCCTATGCTCCTGAGATGCACACAACAACTCCCAGATGCTCAACTGTGCTCATGTTTTCTTCAATTGACGCAGCACCACATCTCCTTCAGCATTATCCATGTTCTCTGCCACTTCTCTGCCTTCTGCCAACACTTCATTGCCTTTCTCTGCCGTATCACTGTAAAAACGGCCAATACGTGTCATCCCATTTACCTCTTCTTCATCACTGCTTGAGAAGTCCTGCCAGAAATTCTTCCACTGCTCTGTTTCATCCTCACTATTGCTATCTCAAATCCCTAGGCAAAACGCTTGGTGGTCAAAGGTTTGGAAGACAAGGCTTTCAGGTAGGCCGTAGCTAATCGTGTAGGTAGGTAGTGGGACAGAGTGATAGTTAGGTAGGGGATTTCTGTGTGTGTTGGGTTGCTCTTTTTCTGGGTCGGGTATTTTGTGGGAGTCTATGAGTTCTTGGATTTCATATCTGAGGCAGGCACAACTGTCAGTGTCATGGCCTTTTTGCTGGTGGTAGTGACAGTAAAGGTTCAGGTTGAGGTGTGACGGTGGAGGGTGTGGAAGTGGTTTAGTTTCTAAGGGTTTTAGGAGTCCCTGTCTTGTCAACTTCTCAAGCACCTTAGATAAAGACCTACCCAGGTTGGAGAAACGCTGGTTTCTGATGGCAGCAACCTCAGCAGAAACGGGCTTGGTGTCTGATGGTCCTCCAACATTCCTCATGTTCAGGCCATAAAACTTCCTATTCTCTGCTTCTTCCTCAATATCCATGAAAGTCTCCCTCAACTGTCGAAAATCAGCAATCATAGAGGTCATCCTCCTCAGCTTTCCATAAATAGAGGGCTTGGTGCCCTTGATGATCATCTTGATCTGATCCTTCTCCGAGGGCCGAGTTTGCATCTTCAGAAGCTGGCTTCTCCAGCGATCCACATAATCCTTGAAGCTCTCCTCCGGCTTTTGTTTGGTATTCTCCAAGTCGCGAAGCGACAAGTCGATCTCCAAATTCGTGACATACTAATTCAGAAATGCCTCTGCCAATGCCCTCCAATCATCATTGACCTTCCTCTCAAGGCCATGATACCATACCACGGGTGCCCCCTCAAGCGAAATCCCAAACATCTTCTGAACCTGACGCTTCGACAGACCCACTGAACTCATTACATAAACATAATGTCGGAGATGGACCCTCGGATCCCCGTTCCCATTGAACTTGGCTATGTCAGGCATCTTGAATTGAGCCGGCAACTGCTTCTCGAAAGTCATCGTCCCATAGTCTAGTAAATCCTCATGCTTACCCTTCAGCTTATGGGTAACCGACTCTACCTGATCTCAGAGTTTCTGCAACTTCACCTGGGACCCAGCTATCTTTCCCGCGGCATACTCAACCACGTCATCATCAAAAACATGGATATCATCACTCAACCTATTCGGAGGCTCTTCACGCCTCACATTCTTAGAGCCTCCCCCAGCACAGGGTACGGCCATATTAGCCATAGCGGTGGTCAAAGCTTGCAACTGTTCGGTAACCTTAGTGAGACTAGTCTCCAGTTGATCCATGCGAGATCCCTCGTTCCCTGATTCGCTCATGTTTGCTAACGGCCTTTTGACGAGTCTTCCCTCTTCCCTAACCCAACGGGTATCTATGGTGTCTTTTAAAACCGCATGTTAGCATGTATGCGTGCGATGCATGGAATATATAAGCCCGTCAAGTTTTTCATACAAGTCGGCCCATTATCAGTTCAAAGCATTCAACCATACTATTGCGAGGTGCAAACTTGTCCCAGTTGAAAAAGGCCCAACAGGTTTACACTTTCACGATAGCGTGGCTAAATAACTTCAAATGGTAAGGGGCCCAAACGCAAAATGGCCCATCGTCATTTTAAAAGCTTTTGGCCCAATTGTCATAAGACACGAACTCGTCCCAGTTTAAATGGCCCAACAAGTTCACAGCCCATGACGAAAGGTCCAACTGAATCCAAATGATGGTAGTCCCAAACACAAGCATAAATGGATGGTCTCTATTTTTCATGCAACTACGGTTCACATGTGGGTTTATGGGAGTGTAGAAAAAAGTTCTCGCTGGCGAAGGATTGCTCACAACTAGGTCTCCTCACTCAATGGTTCGAGCGACCAAGTGAGCGCACCTTTTTTTATACGCTAAGGTACGTGGCAACGAGTGATGATACATAACTGACTGTCAGATGGATTTCTTATTGAAGATTCCCCAGAGGGAGGGTGGAGCGGACTCTCTTAAATACCCAAGCCTCTTAGGCTCTTATCGCCTTGGTGACAGGAATAGACAATAGGTCCTCCAAATTTGTCCATCACGGTAAGCTTCGGGTAAATGATTATCTAGGTGCCTTCATAGCTTTTCCATTCAGCTATAGAAAGGTAGTGAATGAAGGAAGACACCAAACCGTTACCTAGCTTTAATAATGCCTTTAATTAAACCCCTTTCAACCAACGGTAGACACGGTTAACTAAAGCACAAATCACAAAAATTACAAGACATTATTTCGGGGCCGATTCTCTATCCCCAGTGGAGTCGCCAGATTGTAGGACACAGAAATCGGCGACGCTGTTCCAGGCTCGCAGCCCGGTTGGGAGTACGGAGTAGCCCGCAGGAGACTAAACCGGAGAATAAATGAGTCGCCACCCAGTGTGAACTGGGAAATTATTTAAGGCCGCACTCACCCCTCGCAAGGGAAGACCTCAAACTGTTGGGTTCGGAATGGTCCCTTACTTATGCCACTTGTAATAAACGGATTTATGTGTTATATAACCGAGTCTACGCAACATGCATACGCAAGAATAACCTACATCTAAGTTCGCATACAACCTATATCTAAGTTCGCATACAACCTATATCTAAGTTCGCATACAACCTATATCTAAGTTCGCATACAACCTATATCTAAGTTTGCATCTAACCTATATCTAAGTTTGCATGCATAAAAGTAAGTCAAAAAAATGGCAAGCACACAATCTCATGGACACATTAAATTGATAAATACGGAAACATAAATAAATAATCTATTGTCTAAACATAAATATTGAAGAGATATAATTAAGCTCCTAGTGCGAAAGAAATAACTAAATCATCCATAAAAATAACATACTATTTCTAATAAACAATGAATAAACACAAGATTAGATGAAACGAAATATGTGCGTTTCTCAAGCGGTACGTGGAGTTGTATCCCAAGTTCAGACCGCACTACCGTCCATTCGGATTCGGCTACGGAATTTACGTCTGGGTTTCCATCCGATATACCACGAGAGATAGCACAAAATCATTCATCCCATGGCCACAACATACATGAATCAACAATACGCATGCGAAGAAATACTAGTAAATAATTAAAAAGATGAACGAGAATAAATAAAAGGGTGCCCTCAGGTCTTACCTTTTAAGTCGCCTCTTGGAAGTGCGTTACGCGGCCGTCGGAAGGGTTAATGCTCCGCAACTCCTCCGGTTCACTGGTTCAACATTTTCCTTCGCTGTTTCGCTATTTTTGCTGTTGTTTTCTCTGTTTTGGGCTGATGTTTTTGCTATTTTTGCTGTTGTTTTTGCTGTTTTTATAGTGTAGCTTTTTTTTGTGATTTAGGGACTGTTTTAGGGTGCAGTTTTTGGTAAGTTTGGGACTATTTTAGGCTATATTTTCGGTAATTAAGGGAGGTTTCAGGGGGATGTTTTTGGTGGTTAAGGGTGTAGTTTTGGGGACTGTTTTTTTCGATAATTGAGGGGGATTTATAGGGGCTGTTTTGCGGTGGTTGAGGGGGATTTTTGGTGGTTGTTTGTGCGGTTTTGGAAGGGATTTTAAGGACAGTTTCAGTGGTTGTTTGCGCGGTGATGGAGGACTGATTTGGTGTTGTTTTTGCGGTGATGGAGGACTAATGGAGGGGTGCAGTTCTCACAGCAATGGATGGCTAATGAGGGATATGTTTTTACGGCAATGAGGAGGCTATTCTTCTTTAATTTGGGCGTGTATGTGCTAGTCTTCTAAGGTTTGGTTTATGTCTATTTTTATAGGAGAGGTTGGGGTTTTCCATGTACGGGAAGGAAATAAATATTGTGTAATTATGGGGATATCTTTTAATTAGTGTGTGATAAGGAAAAGATCCATTCAATTAGGAAATGGATTTATGGGATTTGATTTGATTTGATTTCTTTAATTTAGGCATGTGATTTATTTAGATTTATTTAATTGGGAAGGTGATTTGATTTGATTTTAACATGTGTTTAATGTGTTGGATATTTTTTGGATGGGTTTGATGGGCTTGTGGGCGTGTATTAGAGGGGCTTATGGGCGTGTGGGATGGCTCTTTGGTGGGCTTGGGCGTGTGGCTTGGTGTAGGTTGTGGGGTTTTGGGCCGATGATAAATTTTAAAACAGAGATCTAACGAGCGAACCCGAGCTAAGCAAACAAAGTAAGTCCAACAAGGTATTGATTTCTGAATTTTCCCTTCCGACGTCTGTTTCCTATGACTTCCGCAACTTATCGGGTAGTGCCTCCATACGAGGCTCATCATCGAGACTTATATGCAAAAATGATGTGCCTACACTGGGATATTACATGTAGCCATATCCTACCATGTCATGATGCTCCCCATCAGTATTGATTGCACCCAACCTCTCGTTTTGTCCCTTAAAGAGAATAGGAATAAGCGTAGCCTGATGGTCTCTTTAGTCACGCCATTTATCTTTATGGTATCTGCTATCTCTAAGAATATCCTTAAATGCACATTTGGATCTTCTACAACTGAACCCCCAAACTGGTTTTTTTGCACCATGTTGATCAATGCAGGTTTTAGCACAAAATTGTTGGCATTGATTGGTGAGTGCGTAATCTCAGAATAATTATCGTCTACGACTGGTTTAATGTAATATTTGATTGCCACCTGGCGTGGGTTGTTCTCTATATTTTCAGCCGCCATTGCTTCTTTCTCAAATTTCCTTTCTTTTCTTAGTCTCCTCGTTATTCTTTCTATTTCAGGATCAAACCGAAGTGAGTCAAGACTTGTGGATCTTCGCATTCACTGAAGCACAGAAAGACAAGAAAAATACTAAAACAAAAATAACAATAACAATAAAAATAATAATAAATAAATAAAAATAAAAATAAAAATCTAAATTAAAACTAAGGTTATTTGGTAATAGTATTAATGCGAATTAGATTAACAATCCCCGGTAACAGCGCTAAAAACTTGTTGAGAGATTATCGTACCACAAATATACAGTGTCAGGTTTTAGTAAAAAGATAAGTAAAGTGTCGAACCCACAGGGATTGTAATCAAACTTTCACTAAGTATTATAATTAGTAAACCTAACTTTATTTAGAATCAACTTTAAGATAAACTAAATTTAAAACTAAAAACCAAATAAGGAAGATATCAAAACGTTAAATTAAGATAAACCAAGATGAGAGAGATTCTAGAGTCTGATTTCACCTAACTATCCTCTATGTATTTGCTATGTCAATCAATTATTATTCAATTTCTTAGTTTATAAGTCAAGAATCCTAAATTATTCTAACTCTCTCCCGAGTGCCAAATGAAAATATTATTAACTATTGACTTCGATATCCCTATAAAAATCTAGTAATCAACAACTCATTATGTTGTGTGATTATTTGTTAACGACTTCAAAAGGATTATAGATTCTTTCGAACTCTACAAATCGTCTAAGTAAATTCTCTAGATCCTATTCAAAATCTCATCTCCCGAGTGATAGATTCTAAACATACATCATCTTAATTTTTAGCCAACAAACTAGAAGCATTAAACACAAGAGAATATAAATAAACTGAATTAAAATTTCATAAAACTCAATTTGGAAAACATTACATAGGTTCAAGCATTGGCTACATCATCCTCTAGAATAATAGAGTTAGTTCATGACTAAATATAAAAATAATGAAAACATGGTCAAGAACATAGTGGACATCATTAGAGTTTGAAGAAAAGAAACTAAAAAATAAAACCCGAATTGAATCCCTTCGTCTTCGGACGTCACCGCCTTCGTCTCCTCTTGTCACTCTTCAATCTTTCTCCTTGGATCTCTCCAAAATATCTGTTTAGAACTCTTGAGTTGTGTATTAGTCTCCCTTTAGGGTTTTGGACGAGCTTCTATATTTATAGGGAAGTCTTGAAGTTCTTGTACTTGTAGAATAATATTTTTTAAGTTTCTAGAGGTTTGCCGCAGTGTCCCGACCCCGGAATTGGCGTCGCGACGCCAAACTCTCAGGAAATTATTATGTTGGCATCCTGTCTTGGCGTCGCGACACTAGGCCAAATTTTCAGAATGTGATTTATACGTATTTTGCTCTTCCTGCGTGCTCCCGATGCGTCCTTAAGGTCCCAAAACAAGTTCATTTGCCCCAAGATCCATGTTCCAATGCTTCCTATCAATAAAACATAAAACAAACTATAAAATACATTAAATGACACGAAACCTAACAAAAAAGTAAGTTAAGAATGCATGAATAAGTGGGTTTAAACCGCACTTATCAAAAATTGATGTGGCGATGATGAGCGAGATGACTGTACCGGAATTTCTGACGTGGTTATGACGAGTTTGCTGACTCTACCGGATTTCTGACGTCGCAGATGACTGTACCGGATAAGCTGACGTGGTAGATGACGTGACAGCTAACAGGACTAGATTTGCTGGCGTAGCAGTTGACTATGTTATTGACTGTACCGAAATACTGACATGCCAAACATGTGTGTCGTCGTCAACCTCTGGATGGCGCAATTGGCGGCGCATGAAGACTCTGTTTGGAGCGTGCAGCGTCCTCCGGTCTCCATTTAATCACCGAAAAATACCAGTGTGCTCGCTCAACGTGAACAAGCTGATGGTATGCTCAAAATTTATTTTTGAGAACTTTCTTGAAACCCTAATCTTCCAAACCGAGTTTCGTTCTTCACCTCCAGGATCCCCAACGTATAACCAAAGATACTGATACCACATGTTTTGATTCTCTGACCACTGAAGAGTGTTTTGTGAGGAAAAATAAATACTCTCTATTACTACTTGAATAGATTACAAGTATTACAAAACTTGTACAAAAAATCTTACACACTAACTACACTCTTTAAGCTCTCTTACTTGGAGCTTAAACTATAAGATTTTTTTACTTTAAGGTTACTAGTTGGTGATGGTTTGAGCTCTCGAATGAGCTCCCTATTTATAGGATAATACAAGACTCAAAGTCAAAAAAAACACCAAAATCACCTCAAAGTAATTTATAATCTTGCACCACAATTCAAATAAGAAAATCTTCCACTAAAAGTTGTCTTGGAGTGTTCTTAGAGGTGCAATGCAGCTGGAATCTACAGAAACTTCGTAATGTATTTGTAGTGGTGAATCCGGTTAGGCTTCTATGCATATCACTCATTGGATGTTTGGGCACGGGACCATCATAGTTCCATCTGTTTCAACTTATGAGAGTCTAAATCTAATGAATCTCCGTATTGTATTTGTAGTGGTGAATCCTGTTAGGCTTCTATGCATATCACTCATTGGCTGTTTAGGTAAAGGACCATCATAGTTCCATCTGTTTTAATGTGGTCCAAATATTTAAATGCCATGGTCCTAATGTTTTAATGACTATATTCATCTTTTGAAGCATCATTTGGAGAAGTTCATGTTCACTAGTGGTCCTAAATTATCATCATGAAAATGGATACAGCTCTGAATCAGCATAGCACTCCTTCTCAAGCTTTCTTTTAAGGATTATTATCTTTTTATGATCAAATAAACAGGCTGTAAATTAGCACCCTAGTATTTTTACATTATCAGGCTGCTTTTGGAATGTGACTAGCATAGTAACTGAGATCAAATACTGGTTCTTAAAAATTTATCATTTGAAAGTTGGCCTGCTTGGTATTAATATGGTTGCCATCAGGCTGCTTTTGGCCTCTCTATTATTCTCCTGCTCCTGATGGCAAGCTAATGAATGACTGAAGTTATCGCGCTGATCACCCTTGTATTTTTTTCATTCTGCACAAACTCAGTGGACATTTTATTGACATAAGCTACTGAACAGTGACATATACAGTTAGGTCAAAATGGGAAGTATTGAATTGTCTGAACTTTGTAAATGCATGTTGTTAGTTAGTTATTGCATAATTATGAAGGAAAAAAAAAACATGTTGCTTGTTTTAGGTCTTGCTAGTGGATAAATCTATCTGCCGCACTTTTTGTGATGAGCATATGCTTAGATCGCTTTGGCATACACTTAAACATGATAATTTCAATGGGGTTTGGCTCTTTCATTAGAACTGCCTCCAACTGCCTTTATATTTATGTTATATGGTACTTCATTGTTCTGCGTTTAAGCACATGGTTTCTTGAATAGGGACTAATTTAAACTATTCGTAAATTAAATTGCACGCTGCTATTCACTCCTCACTTAACGAGTAACAGAAGGAGACAAGGACAAGGCAGTATTGTACTTGCTCAATTAAACTTACTCACATGAGTCACCCGTCTTTCAACATCTATGTGCAGATGTTAACAGCTGCAAGAAAAATTATTTAAGGAATTATTGTTATAGAGATTTATGGTGCGTTTGGTAGAGAGTATTGTATTAAGAGTATAAGTTAACTTATAAATTATGTATTTAACGCTAGAGTATAAGATAATGTCAAAAAATAATCTCATATTGTGACTAATATTAGCATTAAAGAACGAGTTTGGCGGAGTGTTTTAACCCTAACGAAACGTTCTACAAAACGCACTCTTATGCCTAATAAACAGTGCTGTACTGAGTTTAATAAGTACTTTAGACTCTGTTTCTTAATGCGTGTACTATTATGAATATGATGTAGCTAGGCTGGTCCCTTAGACCACCACCCTCCACTCTCTTTCGCAGAAATTTTGTTGGGCTTGTGTAGCTTTCCTGAGTTTGGCCTTTGTTAAGGGTGCCAGAAAGTGGGTAACTTCTTGATGTTGTTGTTGTCTGCTAAGAGAAGGGAAAAGAAAATTGACTGGTGTTAGTGAGTGACTTAATGACAGGGAGATACTGAGTGTCCGAATTTAGATATAGGTAAAGTTGATTAGAAGCTTATGTCTTTTTGGGCGAATTAAACTTTATTGAGATGTAGCCAAGAGCTAGAGGAATCAAAAAATTATATGCAACAAAGTCTGTAGTAATTTTACTAAATATCAATTGTGAAAAGCTTTGCCATGTGAGAACAGGAATAAGTCGTTGGATACAGTAATATCATCCCTACCATTTTCTTAATATAAACAAAATCATATGTCGTTTTTGGTGCACAATATTTTCGTTATAAATATGACTTGGGGAAGGTATTGATGTATCATGCATATAATTTTACTCTTTTTTTTTTCACGAAAATACTATTTGCATAAATCGAACATGTGACTAAACAGATAGGATAACACTAGTTTAATATATGGTAATGTGCTTTCAGGAAGTGGCTGAGATTAGAGAATAGATAGGCAAGATTCATCAAAGGACAAAGTTGTACCACTTTCTTGTCTAACCTATCATTCATTACCGTTTTTCTTTTTCTTTATTTCTAGTTTCTTTTAGTATCATAATTTGATTGGAGAATGGAGGTTGCCACTTGCCATTTGCCATTTGCCAATGAGACCATGGCATGTGATGAAAGCTTAATTGTTATTAACACGTGGAATCCACGTGCCAAAGAGTGAGGAATGAAAATGCTGTTGTCCCAACAGGTTTAGGATGTACAACAATGAAAATATGTGGTATTAGAGAATAGATCAACAAGTTTTATCAAAGGACGAGGTTGTACCTCTCTCATCTCTAACATAGATATGTCAATATGGGTCATAATATGACACATATATGGCATAAATTTTTCTTATTCAAATTTATCATATGGTTAATAATCATATCGTGTCGTGTTAATTTATTTATCAATTATGTCATATTTGTGTTATATCATTTCAATATGTTTACTCGTTTATGACACGAAACACATTTGTATTCATACGACATGAGTGCTCAATTATGACCAATTTATTAATCATCTAATCATTTTAATTTGATAATTATATCACTAATCATGTCAAACACAAAACTAATCACTTCAAGAATTAGACCATTTAGCGTCGAATTGTTTCGACGCCATAAGTGAATATTTCGACGCCAATTATATTTAGCGTCGAAAAAATTAGACGCAAAAAATGGACGATAAAATGTCGACGAAAACCACTTGTAGCGTCGAATAATTAAATGCGACGCTAAAAACAGTATTCTGCGTCCAATTTATTTCGACGCTAAAGTAAAATTTTCGACGCTATATTTTATATTTGGCGACGAAATATATCGACGCAAAAATTCAAACTTTTAGCGTCGAAACCTTTCGACGCTAAAGTATATTAAAAAAGTAGATTAATCTATTTATTAATTCTGTCAACGTATCGTGTCGTGTCGACTCGACATGTTATTAAAGAGTTTGAGATGATTATTACATGAATCAAGTTCATATTTATTTTAGTAGCATAATTTGATTGGAGAATAGAGGTTACAATGAGACCATGGCATGTGATGAGAGCTTGTTATAATTAAACACGTGGAAGTCACGTGCCAAAAGAGGGACGAATGAAACTGCTGTTATCCCAGCTGGTTTAGAAAGTACACACTAAGGGGTTGATCCACTTGTCCCCAATGGACGTGGTTTAGTGGTGTAAGGTTTAGGATCTCACATTGAGGTCATGGGTTCAAATTCAGGAAGTGCGTTTTTTGTAAGAACCTGCGACAATCGGGAGTTTTACCTTCTCCGTTTAAACCCAAAAGGGATGATTTGACGGTGGGCATTTCTAACGATTTTAAAAAAAAAAAAAAAGTGGAAGGGTTGATCCACCTCCTTCTAGTATAGCAATAAGGGAGAAGACAAGAGACCACTCAACCCAGTGGTTGATAGTACAGAGTACGTTTCCTCCTCATGCTTCATAAGTCATTTTTCAGTCTTATGTTATGGGACCTCTACTTTTACATTTTTCATATTGCTGGATAGATGGATACCAAGTTTTATATTCCAGTTTCTGTAGCTTGTAATTAATTGTTGTGCAGTGTCTTACAAGAAGTTATTTAGCATCTAGCACTGAAGTGGCTTTATATGAGTAAAAAGTTACAATGTCAGTATGATAATGTTTTGGGAAAATATATGGTCCCTGAAGCAATTAAACTTGTAAAATTGACAGTTACCTACCATTGCATTATGATGTTTAAACCCAATAAGGGAAGGCTCCATAATTTGCATAATGTTCAGAAAGGAGAAGGTTAGTACTTGAAAGCATATCAATGTGGTGTATGGTAGGGATGACAATCGATAAAGGCAGCTGATTGGACTCAAAAAATTTGTTAATTTTTTTAGTGTATAATATGGTTTATATATATTTTCACTTTTATGGATTTTTAAAATTTAGGACAACTCAAAATCGTCTCTGGGGGTAATGATGACAATCGGGAATGTCCTGTCCCGAATGAGTCTTGTCTCGTCCCATCTAATTGATAAATGATTCGGGACGAATGGTTGGGAATATTTTAGACTAAAATTCGAGATAATTTTTTCTTCCGAAAACCTGTATCGTAACGAAAATACAGTATCATAAAGATTACGGATGTTCTTACCTAGGGGCATTTATTTGGTCAGGACCCGAGCCAAGCTGCCTTATGAGATAAACATCTCTTGGCCTTGGGAGTACTTATCACAGTGCCAATAGCAATATGCTATTCCTGTATGTTACACATAAACCTGTACTAGTAGTGTACCATTTTAATCATACAAAGTGCCCATGAATGTTATTATAATAAGCGAATGAGGGCCCAAAATGACGAGATCTGATCACTTTGATGATAGAAAAGAAACGATCTAATCAAACCATCATCAAAAAATGTGTATAAACATGGAAAATCTGAAATGCATTTCCCATAAATTCCTTTCTTTCTTTTTATTTTTTTAGGTAATTGAGAAGAGAGAAGAACAAAGAGCATCTTGCCTACACTGTGGCCATTCCCCCATGTGCAATCCCTTCTGTAAAGACATGAAAGAAAAAAAAAAAATATATATATATATATATATTGGGAAAGTACTAGTGCTATTGTGTGACATTATATTGAAATGACTTTGTTGGTGACAACTTACGAGTCAAATAATAATAATAATAATAATAATAATAATAATAATGTGGATTTTTAGACATACTATGGTTGGTAGTTGGGGGAGAATATGGAAGAAAATGTCACAGTTTTGTTAGCCCTTTTGAGGTCTCTCTCCCAAAACGGGGTTGTGAGATTGAGAAAGAGAGAGAGAAAGAGATTATAGAGACTGTAGTCAATTCATAAGGGGGCATTTTCTGGGTTGATTGATCAAATGTCTCTATCTTTTGTGACCCACATATCTCAGTCACATTGTCATCCACCACAAGAGCTTTAGATTCCTATTTCTTTTTCTCTATGATTGCAAGTCTCTTTCAGTGCCATATTACTTCAAGAAGCTAGCATCAACCAAAACCCCACCCAAGCGGAGCAATCATATCTTTGATTAATTTCTCACTTCAACCTAAAAAGCAAAACTGTTTGGGCATCAATCCTCACAAACAATATAATCACAAACGATAAAATCAAAATATTGGTTCTAAGAAGATCAGAGTGTTTTATCTTAAAGATATTATAATATTACTTGATTATTAATATATTGATCCCTCGTTCTAGGGATTCTCGTACTATTCATAATACTTTGTCATAAGGAAAATAAACTGATAGCGGTTATATTCCATTCACGTCTCACAAACTGGCTCACTCCCTAAAATCTTGAAACTTCCCTATTTTGGGCGGTTGTCCAGTTTAAAGAAACATAAAGTAATTAATCAGTTGTCTGATTCATTATTTAGAAGATTTGTGTCATTAAAAGGAGCTGATATTTCGAGCTCATTCATTGTGTGACTTCTGCTTGCCTTTGTTGGAGCCAAGCCTGTAATGTACTTTCTATCAGGGAGCCCTGAATTCGGACTTTGATGGAGGTTCTCATATCAGATTCTGACGATAGGCTCTAGCGTCGGACTCTGATGGAGGTCCTGATTTCAGACTCTGGTGATGGGTTCTGTTATCGGATCCTCGGATGATAGTTCCTGAAGGCTGGTTCTGACAGGAGGTCTTAGAGCCCTCTTCGTCTAGCCACGTGATATTTTACTAAATGTTTGATTTTCCCTAAACATTCTCCCTTTTATTTGCACTATTTTGAAAATATAAATCTTACTTTTCGAATCTGATATAAATGTTATTGATCATTACTCTAGTATAAATATTATTGATTATTACTCTCGTATTGTGATGACTCGACTCACTAGTAAGATATTATCATCTTCGGTAGTTAAGAGTGGCCCAACTTTAAAACATTAGCCCTCGAGATTTTATTCTGAATATGAGCCTAAGTCTATCAAAAACGTGTATTACTAGTTAAGAAAATATAAGGTTAGTGAGATATCACAAATATGATTAGCATTCAACAAGTCAAGAAGCCAACTTGCATGGCTACTATAGACTCCTACATTTTTGTGCCTAAAGAGTCCAATGAGGATTAATTTAGAGCGTTTAATGTATGAATAAGAATATGATTAGAGACATGAAGTGGTTAAACATTTAAACATGTTGTTTGTTGATAATTTGTCTGGCTAGCTACTTTATTAATTATGTGATGTTGATGGTTGATGAAAGTGAGGGGTCAGTAAGTTGGGGGGGACACAGCTAAATCTTTATTAACAAGAGAAAGTGGATTCTGTGTTTTAACATCTGTATCCACAATAAGAGTATTAGCTGGTTCCTGATCATCACAACCGTCCAATAGATTGACTAACTCTAGTTAGTGGGTGATCGTATCAAATCACTATCTATTTGACCAAAATCAGAGAAAGAGAAAGTGGGGGTAATGTTATTGGATGGCCTAGATTGGATGGCAGGTTTCCTTGTTTGATGGTGCTCATTTTTTAGCAACAAAACAAAATAATTGGAACCCCTTTTTTTTTCCTGCTGCCTCATTGATGCTATGTGTGGAAATTTGGTGAGAATTGAAATGAAGAAAGTCAAGGATATTACAGAAGTTTAGAAGAAAAAGGCAAGTTTTTTACAGCTAGGAAAAGTTTAGAGAAAGGTGACTGACTATAAAGGAACTATCTTTCTTTTTAATCTCTCCTTTTTCTTTTGTTTCTTAGGTGGGTGCACAGAGCTTTTTCTTGCCTAGATTCTGACCACAATGATTTCACGTGATGCCTTTGAATTCTTATGGACTTTGATTATTGTATATTTCTCACAATTATATCAAAGTTGTAGGTATCTCTCTCGTTCTACAAACCCATAAATTAGGACATATCTATAATGTATGATATGGTATTTCACCCTGCCTCCATTTGAAAAGTCTCTAGTCGGTGGGCTTTTTTTCAATAATTCTCCAATTTTGTTTTAGGAAAAAACTAATTTTACATGTATAGAAATCATAAAGAGAAACATAAATTTTATTAGCTTACTAAAGTAATGACTCTTGATAATTAATATAGTATAATAGTATCCAAAAAATCATGTAACAGACCCCATTTATTGAGAAAATATTTTTATTTTTCAATTAGATTCTTATGTCTTTCTTTCGTACCTGACACACTAAGTTCTGAATACAATTGGAGGTTCAAAACAATATTATAAGAAATTAACCACCAAAAAAAAAAAAAAAAACTTGAAAGCTTAAAGTTTTTTCAATAATTGAGAGAATGGCATTGTATCAAACAAACTGAGTTATATTGTAATCATTCTCCGTAAACTATTCATGATATAGACTCTAATCATGTAAAACGTGTTATTCAGCATTTTTAATTTTACCTTACAGCCTGCAGCCTCTGCACCTTGTATTTTGCGAATGCTAATTATTAACATTGTTTACGGCTGTTTTCTGATCCAATGAAAATATGGGATATTAACCCGTTGAACAAACCTCGTCAGCAAATTTATTTGGTTAATAGAGAATTAAAAGTAAATTTAGCAGGCATACAAGAAATATAAAGAGTTTACATGGTTCGGCGGAGAGTGGCTCTAATTTATGTCAATAAGAGTAAAGATGGAGTATTTTATTACCTGTTGAGGATCAAGACTGACCCGAGCTACAAGTTAGAGAGGAATACAAGATACAATATCGAACAACTCGGTTCTTAACTAGCCCGATATAATTCTCTCAGACGATCGGGAATGATGAACACTAAAAAGTACACATTTATTAAAAGAACAATCAATCATTTTACATTTGTAGTTTCATTAATCCCCTTAATTTAGCATATTAATTAAATTTATATTTTATAATTTTTTTTGTGATTTTTATCTTTTATGTAAGTGAAATAATACTTTGGATGCATATTTAGAAAAATGAATTTGATATTTAGAGGCCCGAAATTTAATAGGGCGTTTTAACAGTGTACAACTTCGGAAATTTCAACCCTGTATAATTTTTGTATTTTGTCCATAAGTTTTTACTCTGATATCGAATTGAGGTGATTTCAGTTCCAGATGAAAGAAAACTCAAAGATGTATAACTTTGATGTTGACAATATTTTCTAATTCGGAGGTTTTCAAGGCCGAAAATGATAAAAATCCAAAGTGTATTATATATAATTATTAAAGCAAATAAAACAAGAAGAAAAAAGAAAAAAATATATATATATATATGGAATTTTTGCATTGTAATTATACATGCAAATTGTTGGAGGGTGTTGATCCCTCTATAAATAGAGGTGCTCAGCTCTTCAGTTAAGCAGTCAGATTTTCATAGTTTTCTCCGAAAATTTATGGATTTCTAGCTTGTGTGTGTTTTTTTTTTTTAAAAAAAAAAACTTTCTTGTAATTTTTTTTCTTTAATTAATAAAATTATGTGTGTTTATATTCAAATTATGAGTAGCTAATTTATTTTTGTTGCGGTAAAGAGAGAAGCTTTTAATATGAAAATATAGATTAATCTCACTTATATTATAATATATAAATTGTAATCTAATGATTAATATTTAATTTAATTCTGAATTAATTATTGACAAACTTTGTTACCGCCTATATGACTGGTTTTATTTATTTGGTATAATTGAGTACCTAACTGGACTTGTTATAGATAAAGTTAGCACCGCCTTTATAGCTGGTTTTATTTGTTTTGGCATAATTAATTCATGAAATAAATTAATTGGGTAATAGTGACAATTTATATATTATAAAAAGTGAGATTTCTAAATTTGAAATATTAAAAGTGGATCTCCTAGCCCCAGTATTTTATTTTATTATTGCAGTTCAATTTAAAAATTTTCAACCACTTCAAAAAAATTCAATCTTTTTTTTTTCACTCAAATAATTATTTTATCCTATTAAATTTATTCCATGTGGATCGACCCCGGACTTACCGGGTTAATTTATTACTTCGACACTCTTATACTTGGGAGTAAATAACCACTTTTTAGCGTGTCAAGTTTTTGGCGCCGTTGCCATTGAGTAAATTTAGTAGATAGAATAATCATTATAACTATTTTTTTTTTTTTTTTTTTTTATTTTTTGTATTTTTTATATGGTTATATTTTCTGCATCTCATTTTTTTCCTTTGTATTTGTGTAGATCCAAAATGTCCTGATTGATCCTAAAATGAATCCTGAACCCAGACATCCACAAGCAGACAAACCATGTTTTTAATTCTTCAAGGTTACAGGAGACAGAAAAATCAATTAAAATGGAGCTGGCATTTTGCCAAAGAATTTCTTGAATCATACCCATCTATAGATTCTTCCATAATTTTTTTCGAGAACCTATTTCAATAAATTGAGACAGTTGAACGAAAAATTCAATTGAGATCTGAATTGACAAGAATTAGAGGACGTTTTAGATCTAAATCACCACATTTGTATTTTCTTTATTTTCTTTTTTTCAATTTTAATTTTAATTTTATTTTTATTTTTCTCATTTTTTTATTATTTTCTTTAGTGTAAGTATTATATTTGTATTGTTTTTTATCATATAATTTGCATTTAGGTTGCATGAAACACTGGTCTCGATCATCTAGAGGTGGATTAAATAGAGAGTCTCCACCACTCTCATCGTCATTCAAAATGACCGAGAATCAAAATGAAAATCCACATGCCCGAGTTGAAAACCCAGTTGATTATGAGGAAAACGAGTCTCAGCATAGCGATCTTAATCATCCTATGACACTCAGACAATTCATGAATCCCGCTAGGACAGGATCACTATCTTGCATTTTTCCCCCCAGATGCAGCACGTTTCAATTTTAAGCCAGGTGTCATCCAACTTTTACCCACATTCCATGGTCTAGAATCAAAAAATCCTTATCAGCACTTAAGGGAATTTGAAGAGGTATTTAACACTTGCACATACCAAAATTGCAGCATGAATATAATTCGATTAAAGTTTTTTCCTTTTTCTTTAAGGGATAAAGCTAAAATTTGGATGCAGAACCTTGGGTCAGGATCTATCCGAACATGGGATGATTTACAAGAACAGATTCTGAAAAAAAAAAATTTCCTCATCACAGGACAAATTACTTTAAGAGGAGAATCACAACTTTCACACAAGAGTCGAGAAAAACACTTTATCAATATTGGGAGAGGTTTAAAGAGATGTTGAATGTTTATCCACATCACGGGTTTGAAACATGAAGGTTGGTTGCCTAATTCTACGATGGGTTAACACCCCAAGATAGACAAGTAGTGAAAATGATATGTAATAGTGAGTTTATTGATAAAAATCCCGAAGATGCACTAGATTACCTAGAACACATAGCAAATAATGCACAACAATAAGATACAGTTGGCACTTATGAGTCATTTGTAAAACCACAGCCATTTGGTAGAGGTATTTTTAATCTTAGGGAAGAACATGACATTTCTGCTAAGTATGCATCTCTAGCTAAAAAATTTGAGGCATAGAAATAATGAAGAGTTGTTAGTTCCATTTTTGTTGGCAATGTCCGTAACAAAACATGTTCAATTAAGTTGTAACAAGTCTTGAAGATCTCGGAGCAATTGGATAAGTATTTGGACAAAATCTGATGGAGTTATCCAAGCGATGTTCACTCTTTTGAATATTCCAGAAGATTTAGAGCTCAAATTTACATGATCAGTTGCATTGGAAAGTAAACTCGAAGACGATCACGTACATATAAAGAATGCATAATTTGACCAAGGGACGAGAAAGTTACAAGCGTTTTAAGTTGCCCTTAAAAACCTATATGCGACCCACGTTCGTGTGGCGTTTGTATTTTCGTTCGAACATTTTAAGGCATAAACTTTTCGTTTGAGTTACATTTGAAGTGCGTTCGAACGTCCCTGCGTAAGTAGGTTATTTTAGACATGTTTTTAAGCCAAAATAACACTAGAAAGCCCTTTTTCTTTTGCCATACTTATATAAACAAACATTGAGCCACCTTAACAAGTGTTGAAAATATATTCCTTTAAGCCTAAACACATTCTTAGTTTTCAATCTCTTTGTTTTCACCTTGAAGACTTATTGTTCTCTTATTTTCTTTGTTTTGGTGAAAGCGTTCTTTGTTAAACCATCAACACATCAAAACTCAATTTCCTAAACCTTCAGAGTTCTAAATGAGGAAGATTGGCAGTCGGAGTTCCAACATTCAGAGTTGCAGAGTTGATTCACTCAGAGACTTCAGAGGTTCTGAAGAAACCGCGACATACGGGCTCGAGGAGTTCTTCGAGTTCTTGCAGTCTAGATGTACTAGAGTCGGTGGAGTTGTCACCATAGGTCTTTTACCATCGCTGTAAGTATTTCTCTGTTATAGTGGATTTTGGGCTAATAGCCGAGATACCCGGAGTGGTTTGTTACTCGCACGAGTTTTCCACTTCGTCACCAAAATATTTGTATTGATTTTGTGTGATTGATTTATTTACTGCATTGTTTTAATTTGTGTTGAATTATAATTGTTAGATTTAATAGTGTTTCTAAATTTAATTAATCCATAGAAACAATATTTAGGACTTGTCTTAAAATATTGTGATAAATTTCTCATAGGGTCAGAACCTTGGATAAATTCAAATTTTCAAATGATATCGGAGCTTGAACTCGATCCTTGACATGTTAGCTATGGAACGTAGTCAACCCTTAAATTGTCCCATATTCTTTGATGTGACTGAATATTTACATTAGAAGGTTCCCATGAAAGCGTTCTTTAAGTCCTTAATTAGAGGGTCTGGATGATAATAGAGTACTGGTGGAAACCTCTCGTGGTTATAGTTGATGGGGTCTCTTCCCCTAAAGACAAACTGTCCTGGACCAAGGATGATTTTGATGCTAGCAATAGGAACAGCAAGGTAATTAATGCCATACATGGTGATGTTTGCTCGGTAGAATTTATGAGAATTTCCATGTGTGAAATAGCCAATGATGCTTGGGACTTCCTGCAGACTGTGTATGAGGATTGTCTGTTAAAAATAATATACTTCAGGATCTTGCTACTAGGTTTGAGGTCGCCTAGATGAAAGATGATGAGACCTTTGATGAGTTCTACGCTGAGATTAATGATGTCGTTAACTCAAGCTTTAACCTAGGCGAGACTATTCCTACTAATAAGATAGTAAGGAAAATCCTAAATTCCTGACTGATAAGTTCCTACCGAAGATCACCGCCATCGAGGAAAGCAATGACCTCGATCAGCTTAAACTAGACGATCTTGTAGAAAAGCTGTTGGTTTATGAGAAGAAGCTTTCTGGCTATAGAAAGCCCAAAATCATAGCAATAAAGACCACAAATGAAGTTACTCATGATCCGTCTAGCGATGATGATGATACCCTCACGGATCATGATTTGGCCATGTTTACAAAGAAGTTTAAGAAATTTCTTAAGTTGAAGAAGAATGACGTAACAATAATAGGGATAGGGAAGATGAGCCTAGATAGAGTAGGCATAGTAGGAGAGAGTCTATAAAGGATAGGGGTAGCAAACCCCGAGGTATCCAATGTCATGAGTGTGAAGGTTATGGACATATTCGATCTGAGTGCCCTACATACCTTAAGGCTAAAGGTAAGAGAGTCATAACAACCTCTCTTAGTGATTCAGAAGATGGCTACACTACTGATAAGTCTCCTAAGAATAAGAGCAACTATATGACTTTTGTTGCTAGTGTGACTGATGAGAGAGAGAATGATGTTAATGATGCTGATTTCGAAGTCTCTCTCGATGAGTCTGTAGATGAGGATAGTCTTCAAGTAGCTTATGGGGAACTGTTTGATGAGAGTTTAGCTATCAAGAAGATGAACATAGAGGTCAGTAAGAGGCTGAAATATGTAGAGCTAGAAAATAATGAAGCCCAATCTAAGTTTGAGCAAAGTCTAATGATGGTAGATGACCTCGAGGAGATGAATAAGGGTCTAGTTGATAGAGTCAACTCATTAGAAACTGGACTTGAAGATGCTAGAACCCAGTTGTCTGTATTTTCTAGTGGCATGCCTCTGTGTGAAAAAAAGATTAGGCTTTATTGAGTCGAGTTGTGACGAGACATCAACTTCTAAAACTTTATTGTCACAACTCAGTCCAAGTCCGGACATAATGCGTTGATCCCTCATACACGTGACTTAGGTAAAAAAACATGTTTATTTTAATCACGTGATTCCCCATCGTATCCTTCATTCTGTGTCCCAACCTCAATCTATAGGTGTGAAGGGGAAACATCACTGTCATCCGAGGTTTGTGCCTGCATGCCATCACTGTGGCAAGGCAGAACATAATAGGCCACAATGCTTCTTGTTGCGTAGACACAAGAAAATGCCTAGGACTGTTCCATCTAGATTTGAATTTTCAAATCTAGTTTCTCAGATTTCTGAGCTAACAAAACTAACGCAATCTCTTAGTGAGAAACTTGTTGTATTGACTAGGAACTCTCAAGTGGAAGAGATTCCTAAGAAAGTTTGGGTGCGAAGGCATGATGACTTCCCATCTACTTCTAAGTGCCTTGATCCTAAAAGGCATGATGTGAGTGCACTTCGGTGTAACTCCTGTTAGAAGTTGTATTTTATTTTCCCATTGCATGTGTGTGCGCGTGTGTTTTATATTTTTTGCAAGTTTATTTTTTCACTGCAATATGGGTGTGTGTGTCTTATTTTTGTTATATATTCATTGGTATATAGGATGGAAACCCGGACATAAACTTCATAGCCGATTTCGAATGGACGGGAATATGATCTGTACTCGGGATACAACTTCACGTACCATTGGAGATTGACAAGTCATGGTGTATCTTTATATTTTTTTGGTGTTAAAACTGAAAAATAAAAAAAATAGAAAATGAAAAAGACCAAAAATATTTTCGATGGCTTGTTAGAGCATTAAAAGCCTGTTGCATGTGATCCTGGTGTGTACGATATATGTTTATGCATGTGTAATATGCTTTTATTTTTCTTAACGCTCTATATGCATGAGTGTGTGTAAAAATATTATATAATATATAATTATTGAACTAATTAAATAATTATTTATTTCACATGTGTCAAAATTATCATGTTTATCTAATCAAATTATATATCTTATACACATTGGATACGAAAATACCCAGGTATGTGTAACGTTGCGAATAATCCATATTATTCCTAATTAATTTCCCTAGTGCTATAAGAGTATACTTTATTAGTGAGATTCTATAGGTTCAGGTATATCTGTCATGGAACACAATCTGTATCCATAATTCACTCATTCACAAATTACGATAACCATATATAACTATGTTAAACCATAAAAGTCAATTTTCTCCGCCATAAGCTATCCGAATTATTTTGGAGACATAGATGAGAACATCAAATCTTTGTTATGTACAATTCATGTATGTCGCAACATATTCATACTCTATAGATAAATATTTGAAACTTATTTCCGTAGTATACCTCGGCCAATGATTTGAAAAATCACAAAGTGGATACCTAAATCTCATTCGTGAAACTGACGGATCCTCTTTGGATACATCACGTGATATTATGAGCATCGGTACATACCCAACAAATAGGTGGAGGTCTGATCTAGATTGATCGGTGAAGTGACTGTTGTCAAAATGTACAAATGATTGTTGTACATTTATTAAAAAGAAAATTAATCATTTTACACTTGTAGTTTCATTAATCCCCTTAATTTAGCACATTTTTGAAATAATAGTTAAATTTATGTTTTATATATTTTTATTGTGATTTTTATTTCTTATGTAGGTAAAGTAATACTTTGGATGCATAACTAGAAAAATGGATGTGACATTTGGATTTTGGAAGCTAGAAACTTGAAATGGTGTTCTAATAGTGTACAATTTCGGAAATTCCTATTTTGCATAATTTTTGTAATTTGTCCATAACTCCTTACTCCGATATTGGATTGAGGCGATTCCAATTCCAGATGAAAGAAGACTTAAATATCTACAACTTTTCTCTTTATAATATTTTCAATGTCAAAATTGGTAAATAAGTCAATGTGTGTTGCATGTAATTTTAATTATTAGAAAATAAAGTAAAAAATATATATATAATATAAAAAGTAAAAAATATAAAATATAAAAAATTGAAATGTCACAATTCACCTTTAGGTAGATTATGACAAATATTTTCAAAATGATCAACAACAACAAAAAAAAGGAAAAAAAGGAAAAAGAAATAATAAATTAGTAAAAGTTCATTGTTTGTATTTTATTTGGAAAGTTGTAATTAATAATTGAGAGATGAGCACTTCTACTATAAATAGAGATACTCACCTATCATTTTCTTTATGATTCTTTTATTTTCTCTCTTGAAGAATTTGGAAGAAGTATCTTGTGTGTTTTATGTTTCTTGTAATCGTTTTTCTTTCAGTAATAAAATTATGCAAGTTTTTATTCAAATCATGAGTAGCTAATTTTATTATGTTGGGGTAAAGGGTGAAACTCTAAATATGAGAATATAAATTAATTTTACTTATATTATAATATATGAATTGTAATCTGAAGACTAATATTTAATCTACTCTTATATTTTCGGTGTCTTGATTCTCTAAAGACAATCAAATCTTGGTTGGTACAGTCAATACTTTACCCCATATTATATGAGAGAGAAATTTAAATCTGGATTAATTATTGACAAATTTTATTACCGTCTTTGTGTCTGTTTTTATTTATTTGGTATAATTGAGTACCCAACTGGACTTGTTATAAACAAAAGTCATCATCGCCTTTATGGCTGGTTATATATATTTTGGCATAATTAATTCCTGAAGTAAATTAATTGTGTAATAATGATAATTTATATATTATATAAAATAAGATTTCTCGATATTTGAAATATCAATAGTGGGTCTGCTAGCCCCAGCATTCTAATTTATTGTAGCAGTTCAACTTAAAATTATTCATCACTTCAAACAATTCAGTCTTTTTTGTCACCCGAATTATTATTTTATTTGATCCCGAACTTACTGAGTTATTTTATTACTTCGACACTCTTATAATTGGGAGTAAAGAACCACATTTGAGTGTGTCAATGATTGAATAACCTTGATGCAAGTATATAGTCCAATGATGAGAATAATTTTCGAAGTTACAACTTGTAGAAAATGAAAAGTGCTTAGAATTCTAAGTTCAGTGAGTTGTATAGGTTTATTTGATTTAGACTCATGAACTTTATAGATTCTTTGCATTTAGAGACTTAAATTGATGAATAAATCAATTCGAGGATAGATTTTGTATGAAACGTATGATCACATGCATAAATATCTCTTCTCATTTAGGACACGGGCCACTTAAAATCTTGAAATGTGCTAAGCCATCCATGAGTAAGTTGGAGTTGGGAGAAACTTCAGAGGATACTCTACTGTGGGAAAAAGTTGTCTGATATGGTAGTGTGAAAAAAGAATCAAATTAATAAAAGCTATTAGGAGCTTTCAAAGAAAAATGTGAGATTATTAGATAATAAATTGGTTAGTGCTATAAATTCTCTAATATTTATAGTATAAATAGGATAGACATGTCCCTTAAGTAGTGTCTTATGGGAAAGTCACAATGATGAAGACACGTGTCCTCAAAATTGGAAGGATGAGCCTCTAGACTTCAAATGGCATAAAGGAATAGGTATAACTCTTAGGAGGGTTACACCTCACGCCAAATGGTGCCCTCAAAGGCACCCTTTCATGCCTATATAAAAGGGCATTGGGTTCATTCTTAGTTATAAATTCTTAACATTCTATCGTAGTTAGAGATTCATTTTTTTAGTTGAGAGTTTCCTCCATTTTCCTTGTTCAATTTCTTGTGAAATGAGTGTCCCTTCTACAAGAAGCATCCAAGTAATCCTGGGAGAACGTTATCTACAAGACATCCGTATAGCACCGAGGCGGGGCTAATAAGTTCTTAAGGACCTAGACAACTCGACTTGGATTTAATTTTCGATTATTTTCAATATATAAGTTTCATGGTTTATGTTTTATTTTGATATGTTAGTGTATAATTAATTGAATAATGCATGTTAATATGATTTAAGTTTCGTTCGAACGGATGAACGAACATGACACTAATGCTATTAATCCTGGAATTATTTTAGATTCAAAATTAATAACATAGACTTAGATTAATTTATATTATCGTAGGATATATATACGTATAGCATACATGCAGTAATGTTAACTTAGTAAAATCATATATTGAATTTTATAAATTTGGTAGTATAGTTTTAAGTTAATATTATGGTATTCAATTATCACAAGCATACACATAGTCTATAAATGTGATAAAGTTAAAATATTTATTGTGTGTTGCATATTTGGCTAAGAATTAAAAATGTAATTTACACAAGTAATTCTGCCAAGCTTGATTGAATTATATATATATGCATATAAATTTACACATATTTATTATTGTATTTATAAATTGAAGTGAACACTAAGATTGAACGTCTAAGATATCTATTAAGAAATTGTTTAAGGAAAGTATGTCAACAAGGCGATAAGAGCCTAAGTGGGGAGGGATTTAAGTGGTTACACCAGACCCCCTTCGTCCTCTAGGAATTTTCCTTTATTCACTTATCATAAGAAACCTTAGTCATAAATTCAAGGACTTGTGTTATTTGGTACTATTATCCAAGATAACAACAAGTGGACTCTTAGTGAAACACTTAAACAATATCATACGGTTGATCGTTGTGTGATATGAATGTTATGCAAACAATAGAGGGGTAAGAAATACTTTGTCACTTTTATCGATGATACCACAAGATTTTGTTATGTGTATTTGCTGAGGAGCAAAGATGAAGCTATTGAGAGCTTTATACATTATAAGAACGAATTTGAAAATCAACTTGGCAATAAATAAAAAGAATCAGAAGTGATATGAGAGGTGAATATATGTCACCATTCAATGAATACTGTTACAATCATGGAATTACTCACCAAACTACTGCTCTTTATTCGTCTCAAAAAAAGGGATTGTGGAATGCAAAAATCGAACGTTGAAAGAAATGATGAATGTCATGTTGACAAGCTCTGAACAAGCTACCTCACAGAAAATTGGACAAGACACCTTATGAATTATGGAAAGGTCACGTATCTTCCTACAAATATCTAAAAGTGTGAGGGTGTCTCGTCAAAGTAAGGGTTCATAAACCTAAGAATATTAGAATAGGACCCAAGACTGTTGATTATATATTCATTGGATATGCTCACAACAGTAGTGTGCATCGATTCTTGGTACATAAGTCTAAAATTCCTGACATCATTCAAAATCTGATAATTGAGTCAGGGAATGCGACATTCGTTGAAGAGACTTTTCCTTATAAGGAAAAAACAAAGAACAGGGTCTCTCAAAAGAACTATTGATACTGCTACAGGCAGTGATCAATGTGACCAAGAATCAGATCAGCATGAAAATATTGAGGAAAATGAACCTAGACGTAGCAAAAGTGCTATAACGTTTAAGTAATTTGGACCTAATTTTCTGACATACTTATTAGAAAATGAGTTTCAAAGCTATAAAGAAACAATGTCTTCTTCAGAGGCACTTTTGTGGAAAAATGCTATCAATAGTGAGATTGATTCTATCCTTCAAAACCATACTTGGGAGTTGGTTGATCTTCCTCTAGGTTGTAAATTGCTGGGCTCCAAATGAATTTTCAAACAGAAGATGAAGTCGGATGGATCAATAGATAAGTACAAGGCAATACCTGTCATAAAAGGTTATAGACAAAAAGAAGACATTGATTACTTTGATGACTCGTATCACGTCAATAAGAATTCTCATAGCTATAGCAGCTATTTTTGGTCTTGAAATACATCAAATGGATGTGAATACGACATTCTTAAATGGTGAATTTGATGAAGAAATTTACATGGAACAACCAAAAGGTTTCAATATTCCTGGAAAAGAACAGAAGGTGTGCAAACTTATAAAATCCTTATACGGATTAAAACAAGCACCTAAACAATGGCATGGAAAATTTGACAAAGAGATGTTGTCAAGTGGGTTAAAAATCAATGATTGTGATAAGTGTGTATACACTGATTGAACTCAAAAATGATATGTCATTGTGTGTCTCTACGTAGACGGTATGCTGATAATTGGTAATAATCATGAGATGATTCAGTCTATCAAGAAAATATTGACCACCAAGTTTGATATGAAAGATTTAGGAGTAGATGATGTGATCTTAGGAATTAAGATTTCCAAAACATCAGAAGGGTACGTATTATCTCAAGCTCACTATGTTGAGAATATACTTGAGAAATATAATAAATGAGATATAAATATCGCTAGAACTCCTGTGGACCTAACTCTTCATTTATCAAAGAATATTGGCTCAAGCGTATCACAATTAAGAATCATCGGAAGTCTGATGTATCTCACAAATTGCACACGACCAGATATCGCTCAAGTTATAATCAGCCTTAGCAGATATACGAGTAATCCAAGAATAACCACTGGAAATCCATATTAAGAGTTTTGAGGTATCTAAGAGAAACCTCAAATTATATGAGATATATTGTTGTTCTAGAGGGATACAGTGATGCTAACTGGATTTATGACACAGTGGATTCCAAATCCACGAGTGGATTTATCTTCATACTTGGTAGTACAGTCATGTCTTGGAAATCCTCGAGGTAAACATATATTGCCCGGTCTATTATAGAATCTGAATTTATAGTATTAGACAAAGCAGCAGAGGAAGTGGAATGACTTCGAAATTTCCTAGATGATATTCCAAATTGACCAAAATCAGTGCCAACGATAAGCATATATTGTGATAGTCAATCGGCTATTAGGAGAGCCCAAAATACAATGTATAATGATAAGTCTCGACACATACGTCGCAGACATAATACCATACGAAAATTGCTCTCAAGTGGCACAATTTTGATAGATTATGTCAAATCGAAGGAAAACCTAACGGATCCACTTACTAAATGTTTACCTAGAGAGCAAGTTGAAAAGTCGTCGAGGGGAATGGGCATGAAGCCTATAAATTAAGAATCGTCACTATGGAAACCCAATCTAGCTGACTGGAGATCCCAAGATTTAGGTTCAAAATGGACAACTGAAACTTTGTGCAATTCAAAACAAGCACTGTAGAGTTTTATACTCTTTCTCATTCCTATAATGACGCATAGTGCTGTCTGTCAAGGTTAGGATAAGCTAACGCTTTTAATGATCACTATATTATGAGAAGAGTCTTAATGGGGGTAAATGCATATTACATCTTTATAGTAGATCACATATCTCAAGTAAGAAGTGAGGCCGCTTCCATATGAGTTTTTAAAGACTGAATTCTCTAAATTACTTGATGAATCCATGACCAATATTCATGGCCGAAATGAACACAACCATAGAACGGGAAATGGTCGAAGTGAAGTTCTGTGTTGGCAATTGTCTTGGTTTACACCAACAGCAGAATAGTTCAAGACTATGAGTCACTGGTTTGCCAAGTAAATCTGATAAGTGTGGTTTATACCCACTTATTCATGCATTCTTAGCTTACTATTTTGATTAGTTTCCGTATCATTTAATGTATTTTATAGTTCTTTTATGTTTTATTTGTAGGAAGCATTGATACATGGATCTTGGGGCATTTATACGTGTTTTGGGACCATACGGACGCATCGGACGCGTACGGAAGGAGCAGGACGCAAGACGCGAGAACCAGTGAAAGAATCACTGGCGCCGCGGTGCCTCCAGTCCTCCATATAAAACTGTCAAAGCTTTGGCGCCGCAGCGCCCAAGTTCAGGCGCGGCGCTACGGGGAACCCAAAATCACCAATTTTAGGGTTTTTACATGCTCAATGGTACCAAGGCTTTATTATAAATAGATAAGTTCATCCAAAGCAAAGAAAAGAGGCTAATACACAACACAAAACACAAAAGCACATATTTTAGAGAGATCCAATGAGGAGGATTGAAAAGCGACAAGAGGAGACGAAGGCGGTGACGTCCGAAGATGAAGAGATTCAATTCAGATTTTATCTTCTTCTTTATTTCTTATAACTCTAATGATTTCCATTAGATTCATGACTTTGTTTTTATTGTTTTTATCTATTGTCATGAACTAACTCCTTAATTCTGGAGAATGATGTAACCGATGCTTGAACCTTTATATTGATTGTCGGTTTTGTTATGAAGTTTTATTAAGTTTATTTATATTCTTTTGAGTTTAATGCTTCTTGGTTGCTGGCCACAATTAAGATGATGAATGTTTAGAATCTATCACTCGAGAGAGGGGATTTTGGATAGATCTAGAGAATATAATATAGGAGTTTTATAGAGTTCGAGAGAATATATAAGTTCCTTTGAAGTTGTTAATATAGAATCACAAAGCGTAATGAGTTTTTAACCACTAGATTTTTATAGAGATATCGAAGTCTGTAGTTGATGATATTTTCACTGATACTCGAGAGAGGAAGTGGATATTTTCGGAGTCTTGACTTATAAATAATATAATTGAACAATGATTAATTGGCATGACAAATACATAGGAGATAACTAGGTGAAATCAGACTCTAGAATCTCTATCGTATTAGTTCCTGCTATCAAATTATTTTTATATTTTATTTATTTAGTTAAATCTTAATTATTTATCTTCTAAATAAAGTTAGGATTATCAATTGTAGTATTTAGTGCGAGTTAACTCAATCCATGTGGCTTCGACACTCTTTCACTGATTTATACTAAAACTTGACACCGTACACTTGCGGTACGATATAAAATATCGCAACAAAATCCGATTGTGATTCATTAGGAAATCTTCAAAATGAAATCTACCTATTTCGATGTAATTTCATTTCACATAAACTCTCTCAAGTGTCTGCATTAATACTAGAGAATTGTGGGGGAATTTTATAAATTCTCTAATATTTATAGTATAAGTAGGAGATACATGTCTCTTAAGTAGTGCCTTATGGGAAATGCACAAGGATGAAGAGACATGTCCTCTAAATTGGAAGGATGAGTCTCTAGGCTTCAAAGAGCATAAGGGAAGGGGTATAACCCTTATGAGGGTTACACCCCAAGCCAAAGGGTACCCTCAAATGCACCATTCCATGCCTATATAAAGGGGCCTTAGGTTCATTTTTAGCATCTATAAATTCTAACATTCTATCATAGTTAGAAAGTCGTTTCTTTAGTTGAGAGTTTCCTCCATTTTCTTTGTTCAAGTTCTTGTGAAAGGGGTGTCCCTTCTACAAGAAGCATCCAAGTAATCCTAAGAGAATGTTAGCCATAAGACATTCGTAGAGCACCGAGGCGGGGGTAATAAGTTCTTAAGGACAGAGGCAACTCGACTTAGATTCAGTTTTTGATTATTTTCAATATTTTTCTAGATTTTTGTAAGTTTCATGGTTTATGTTTTATTTTGATATGTTAGTGTACAATTAATTGAATGATGCATGTCAATATAATTTAATAACACGTAATATCCAACAGTTAGATCTATTGAAACGTGATTCTTAATTCGAAATTGCCTAGTAAATTGATTTGAGAATTGAAGTGTTAAAGAATTTCGCCCACATACACATAGAGTCTAGATTAGATGAGCTTATTCAATAAGCTAAGCTAAGAAATGAAAAACACTTTAAAAGTTTCTATAAGTTGCATATTTTGAAAATCTATGTGAGACAAACTATGTATAATGCACTGCAGTTTGACATGATTAAATTTATTTGTTAATTTCTTTTTATGTATGATTATATGTTTGTCATGTCATTTGTGGATATCGTCGTTGTAAATCCGTACAAGACTTCAATCATCCTCAACGGCCGCCTAGGGGTTTAAAAAACTTTTGCATACACTAAATACAAATATGATCCCTTCGTAAGTGGCCTAGTTAATTGTAGTTAATTTTACTTATTTATTTTGCTCGGGACTAGTAAAAGTTCAAATTTGTAGGTGTAATTGGTGGTAAATTGTATACTAATAATTTGTACAACTTTACTTGCTTTTACGTTTGAATAGCTGATATGGTGCATTGATCAACTGCTTAGAAGAAGCAATGTGCAGAAAATATAACAAAATCGGTTGAAAAGGCATTGATCTTCATAAGATAGAGCCAACGCCAAGTCCCAAATGCAGCACCGTAGCTCTATGAGAGGTGTCGGCGCTGCGACTCGGACATTCAATGTCGTTGTGCTAACCAACCACCACAAAGCCAGCATAGCGATGCAGCACCCACATGAAGAATACCAAGACTCAGATTTTTCCTTTGCTAGCATCACGACTCCTAAACCATAGTGTTGCGGCACCGTCCCATGGACAGTGATGTCATTTTATCTTTTTGTGTTGTCCTATTTAAATCAATTTTCCAAATTAGGACAGGGGAACACGTTTTCTAAGGCATTCATCAACACCAAACCTAATAACACTTCCAAACAAAAACTGAAAAATGAAAGAAACAAAAAAAGAATAAGGGATTTAAAAGATTGTTTTGACCAAGAGTCCTCTAATCTTGTCTCTCTCATTCTTATCTTTTATTTTTCTTATTTGATATTTTGATTTGTAGGAGTGTATTTGATGGGTTTGATTAATCATTGAATAATGTTTAACTAATTTTCTTTTTATCTAATATTTAGATGGAACCCAATTACTTGC
>SKCR01011923.1:0-35322 GCA_019454045.1 Zanthoxylum bungeanum | reverse complement strand
ATCCATGAATAAACTGCCAAATCCGTCCAGAAATTAGATTTCTTGTCTTAATCACCAGTGTCCGTCGAAGAAGAAAGAACATGGGACTATTTTGTCCGCTACATGGAAGCCACCATGACAAATTGGGTGATTGCGTCTGGCTGAAGACGTTAAACTTAGCGCTAGCGGGGAGGCATCCCTTGCATCTGCATTTATTTTTTTATTTTATTTTATTTTTTTAGTTTCTTTACTTTAGTTTTACTATATTGTGTGCTAATTGCCTGTTTATTATTTGCATGAGTATTTATGCAGGTGTTAGCGCAACCCACGCAACTCACACAACCAAAGTCTCACCAGTATGAGCCTGATCAACTCCGTGCCTGGTAGTGTTGTTCCTCACTCCTTTTTCCTTATATTTATCTTACATTGAGGACAATGCAAGTTTTAAGTATGAGGGTGTATGCATGTAGTGATAATAGCTGTTATAAAAAAATTTATTTGTTTTTAGTCCTTAATAGTAAAACATAAGTCTAATGATGAGTATTATTTGCTTTATGATGAAGTCTTAGAAACGATAAGTTCTTTAATGTACTTTTAGTAGTTGATCTAGGTTAGACTCATAAGCACTTAACTATAGGTTCTTAGCAGTAAGAACCTAGGTAGTTGGCAAAGTGATTAGTTGAAGAAATTGCATGTCGATGAATGAACATTTGCTTAGATGTCTATCCTGATTTGCTAGTGTTATGATGTATGGTATGGTTAAAAAAAAGTATAAAGTTTTGAAAGAAAGAAAAAAAAACAAAAGAAATGAAGAAATTGAACCACCTATAACCGATAAGCGTGAAGCTACCCATGGGCGAGTGTTAGGACCACCATGGGGAGAAATGCTACCTTAAAGGGTAGGTGTGTTGAAAAAAAGAAAAGATTTTGAAAGAAAAAAAAAAGATAAGAAAAATCATACCATACTGAGCACAGAAAGGCAATTACAAAGTACAATTGAAATATCTAGGTTGGTTTGACCCATCGGATCCCAATTTTTAAACAGAATCATTGAATTGGCTTACCTACGAGTCGAGCTATAAATGAACCTTTACACACACACACACACTGTGAGTCTGGCTCAGATGATTTATTCAAAAACTTGTATTTGAGTTGCATTGAATACTTTGAATATTCTCTGATTTCATTACTAGGCATTCTTTGAGGACAATAATATGTGTAACTATTGGGACTATTTCTTTTTGTTATTTTTGCATAATTGCATGTGTTTTGAATGACGTTTGTAGATGTCATCGCTGTAAGCCCTCACGAGACTATAACTCGTCCACTAGGGCCACATAGGGGTTTAAAGGCTTATTGTATACGCTAAATACAATCGTGATCCCTACGAAAGTGGCTTAGATAGTTTTTATTTTTAATTTAGTTTAGTTATTATTTTCTTTTTGTGCTTGAATTTATAGGGACTATCAATAAGCTGGTTGGGGGTTGTGATAAGTGCATGAAAGTGTACTTTGAACATCATTAATTCAGCTTGATTATCATGTATTTAATTTTAATTATGGTTTATTTTATGTTTTATTATTATGAGGCAATGGAATATAAATCTTGGAGTAATTACACATGTTTCGGGACCTTACGGACGCATCAGAAGTACGCGGGAAGAGCTGGAAAGAAGGCAATGCGAATCCAAAAAATTCAACTGGCGTCGCAACGCCCACCTTCCGGTGTCGCGATGCCGCCTTAGCAATTGACATACATATTGGCCGAGAGTTTGGCGTCGTGGCGCTGAGTCATGTTTGATACGCACAATGACTTCGGGACTTCTCTATATAAACCCAAGTTCGTCCAAAACCCTAAAAGAGGAGAAAAACATAGAGAAAACACACAACAATGAGTTGAAGTCACATATTTGAGAGAGAAGAACGAGGAAGCTTCATACCAGACAGGATGCTCCTCCGATCTATCAAGGCTATGTCTCTCTTCTATATGGAGAACTAATCTCCTAGGCAAAGCTAAGGATGAACTCTTGTAATTAAGTTCTTATGTTCATGTTTTTGATTCATGAATGTTTTTCGATGTTTAATACAAGTGATATTTTGTTATTCTTTATTATCTTTCGATTATGAATCCAGAGATTGTGTTTTACAAAATTGCATATAGGAATAGTTATGCTTCTTCTATGTGTGATTGGGGAACCTAGTTGTGACTAGTAATGTTGTTTTATGAGTTGATCTTCTGTTGTAGTATTGCCTGAGGGTATATTGTCGACGTTAGATAGGTCATAACGATAACATTGTGTGATGTTAACATAGAGAAAATAATTCATCGATTACCTTAGAATTTAATATATTTTGAATTGAAATATCTTCCGATTATTGGTTTGGGATGTGAAAGCTTCAATTGAGTAATAAAATGAATCAATTACTGAATATAGGGATTTGATACAAGAGGGATTCCCGACGCTTTGCTGCTTTTCTCTACTGATAACTCTTACGTACTTTTCATAATCTTTACTTTACATGACCAATTCAATCCATCTCTTTACTTAAGTTATTGCTAACATTTTGTTTAAGTAAATTAGTTCCTAGTAACCATCTCTATGAGGAATCGTCACCCCAACTATATTGCGATAACTGCAAGTACGTTTTAGGCGTAATCAGTCTCCAAACACTGAGAAGACATCCATGAAGACTTCCATGGTTTGTTCTATCATTCTTGAAAAGATGGCCATCATGGAACGTTGAAATGTGGCAGGAGCATTACAGAGTCCAAATGGAATTCTATGGAAAGAAAAAGTACCATATAAGCATGTCAAAGTGGTTTTCTCCTAATTTTCTAGGGCGATGGCAATCTGATTGTACCCCGAGTATCCATCCAGAAAGTAGTAGAAATCATGTCCTGCCAATTTGTCTAGCATCTGGTCAATGAATGGTAGTGGGAAATGATCCTTCCGTGTGGCTTTGTTCAGTATCCTGTAGTCTATGCATACTCTCCATCCAATCAATGTTCTTGTTGGAATCAGCTCGTTCTTTTCATTTGTGACTACAATCATTCCTCATTTCTTGGGTACGTATTGCATAAGACTCACCCAAGAGCTGTCAGAGATGGGGTAGATGATGCATGCGTCCAACCATTTGATGATTTCTTTTTTACAACTTCCTTTATGATTGGATTCAGTCTTCGTTGATGCTCCACTGTGGATTTGTACTCATCGTTCATGAGGATTTTATTTATGCAAACTGATGGACTGATGCCTCGAATGTCTGCTATAGTCTAGCCAATAGCTCTCTTGTGCTCACATAGCACTCTCAGCAACTTATCTTCTTGCACCCATGTTAGCGACGAAGAAATAATCACAGGTAAATCAGAAGAGTTTTCCAAGTATGCATACCTGAGATGGTTCGTAAGTGGCTTTAGTTCCAACTACGGTGGTTCTTCAATCAAGGGCTTAATTCACTCATTTTTCAGTAGTTCCAAGCTTTCCACATGTGGTGTCGATTTCAAGCGGGAGGCTCCATTAAGATAGTTGATACATTCCAGAATCTCATCATCTAATTTTCTGTCAGTCATGTTGGTGATGCATACTTCAAGTTTATCAGTGGAAAGTTACATTGCATCTGTGTTCTGGATGATACTATCTATTACATCAAGTGTGAAACATTCCTCCTCTCGTTCATCATTGGGAAATTTCATGGCTTTGAAAACATTGAATGTTACTTCTTGGTCATGCACCGTCATGATTAGTTCACCTTTTTATACATCAATGATGGTTCAAACTGTAGCCAAGAATGGTCTCCCGAGGATGATGGGTACATCTTTGTCTTCTTCCATGTCAAGGACAATGAAATCTGCTGGGAAAATGAATTTGTCGACTTTGACCAGTACATCTTCCACTACCCCTCTTGGAAATGTGAGTGATTTGTCAGCAAGTTGCAGAGTGACTGAAGTGGGCTTTGTTTCTCCAAGTTGCAGTTTCCTATAAATAGACAAAGGCATCCAGTTAATACTAGTACCTAAATCACAGAAAGCCTTACCGAAGTATTGTTCTCCTATGGTGCAACAGGATGGTGAAACTGCCAGGATCCTTCAACTTTAGGGGGAGCTTCCTTTGAATGATGGCGCTGCATTCTTCTGTGAATGCTACCATCTCGTAATTTCCCAATCTTCATTTTCGTGAAAAAATATCTTTCATGAATTTGACATAACTGGGCATCTGCTCCAACGCTTCTACAAATGGAATATTGATATGCAGCTTTTTGAAAATCTCCAGGAATCGATCAAATTACTTGTCTAGTTTGTATTTCTGAAGACGCTGTGGAAAAGGTGGAGGTGGAGTAAATATTTCTCGATCATTTTCTTTTGCCAATTTTTCCTCTATCTGTGGATATGATTCGCTGCTATCTTTTGGAACTTCCTTAATAGATGTCTTCACTCCAACATCTTTGTTGATTTCAGTGTCACTTTTCAAAGTGATGGCTTGGCATTGCTCCTTCCTTATGTTCCTTGGATTTGGTTTTGTGTTGCTATGAAGGTTACCTTGCGGTCTGTAACTCTGAGCATTGGCCAGTTCTCCCATTTGATTCTCCAATGCCTTCAAACATGCTTCTTAATTTTGAACCACTGCTGCTAAAACATCGTATTTGGCTTCTTTCTTTTTTATCTAGACAAGCACTTCTGATATTCCTGGTTCTTTTTCATACTTCTGGCTTTTATTCTGCTGTTGGAATCCGGGTGGTGGATTGTTCTTTTTTCTTGAAGTGTTGCTCCATTCGAAATTGGGATGATTCCTCCAACCTGGGTTGTAGCTATTGGAATACGAATTATTTCTCTGTCTGTTGAAGGTTCTGACATAGTTCACAGTCTCATCATGTTGATTGTAAGATTCTGTCTCTGGTGCTCCTCCATATGGTGAACTTGTGGATCAAGCATTAACTTACATGCCAAGAGTTTCCAGGAATTTGCAAATCTGATCCAGCTTGGCATTCACAGCTGAGTTGGTTTCTACTTTATGGATTCCTGCTATTCGATGATCATGCTCCTCTCTGTTAGCCACAAGGAATTTTTGTTGGCCATTTCTTCAATTAAGTCCCATGGCTGATCTTCTCATTTTTCCATTAATGCTCCTCGAGCAGCAGCATCTATTATAGTTCTCATTAGTCCAGAAAGCCTTTTGTATAAGGTTTGGACTTGTAGCCACTTTGCAATCTCATGGTGAGGACATTTTCGGAGCAATTCTTTGTATCTTTCCCATGCTTCGTAGAGGGATTCTGAGTCATGTTGCACAAAGGATGTGATGTCATTTCTCAATTTTACTGTTCTGGCTGGTGGAAAGTATTTTGTAAGAAATTTGGTGACAAGAGTGTTCCAAGTTGTGATGGAACCTGCTGGTAGTGAATTGAGCCAAGCCTTAGCTCTGTCTTTCAAGGAATATGGGAACACTCGCAGATGTATTGCTTCTTCTGCCTCTCGGTTGTAATTGAATATGCCACAAACTTCCAGAAAGTTGCTGATGTGGGCTTTGGGATCTTCAGTTGCACTTCCCCCAAACTAAATTGATTGATGTATCATCTGAATGCATGTTTTGATGTCACACGCATTTTCTGGTAAGGGTGAAAGTACAATGCATGATATGAAGTTGTCAACCAAATGAATTGTTCTGTCTCGAATGGGAATTGATGGTGCAACTTCCAAAGGTTCAGGTTCTTGATTGTTAATGTTGATCAGTGCTTCTTGATATTCTCATTTTTCCCTTCTCAAGTGTTTGATAGTTCTTTCAATTTCTAGGTCAAGCGGACAGATTTCAAAGCTAGTGCTTCTTCTCATGTAGTGTCTGAGAATCTGAAATACAAGAAAACAAAAATAATAAGTAAAAATAAATTAGACACAAGTAAAACATCTAACCTCAAAATTAATAGTAAAAGATAAATAAGTCCCCGGCAACGGCGTCAAAAACTTGATCGGTGAAATCACACACGTAATGCAAGCGCACGTATCGCTCAAGTAGTATAAAATGTATCGATCCCACGAGGACTTAATACCTATGCTATCAATTTATGAAGCTAAATATCTACGAGTATCTAATTGATTTGATTGTTGGTTGGATGATGATTTTTATCTAAAACAAACAAGTAAATAAAACTAAGGTAGATTTCAAGATTAATTAATGATATGAAAATATTCAGGGTTGTGAATCCTACCAATATTTTCTAAGGATGAGTTGATTACCTTATGCTTGTGTAATATGTCAGTTTATTAACCTGGAACACGAAGTTATGCAAAAACCTCTTCCGATGGTCAGATGCAAACACCCAAAGTAACACAATTAACTATGTTCTTATATTAATTAAGAAACGCTAAATTCATTAAGTTTAAGTTCCAATTATGGCTACCCACGCCCGACAGGTATATTCCTATTTGTTGGGGTTTTATCAGGGTGGCGCAGCGGAAGGAGCGCGGTTCGGGTGAAATCGTAGTTTAAAATTTTAAACTTACGAATAAATTATTTAATATCAAATATTAATAATCTATTCATATTTCATCAAAACATATTTATTCGATATCAAATAATGACATAAATAATATAGAAACACCGAGAAATTTTTACGAAAATGTTTTTCCGTAAAATAGCATAAAATGCATTTCCGACTGAACTGACTGACTAATACATATGGGGACTGCCCAGGTCAACCCCAAAAATATTTGGACAGTTCGTGGGCTGCCTGAACAGTGACTGTTACCTGGTAACGCCGTTTTTCGCATATTTTCACTCCGAAACAATTTCCGGTATTTATTTTTCTTGAGAAATTAAAATAAATTTATTTATTTTAATTACTCAATACTTAAAAAACTGAAATTTTACCCAAGAAATCATATTTCTTAAAAATTACAGTTTGACCCCTAAATTTTTCATTTTGTTCATGTTAGTCCTCAAATTGTCAAATACAATTTTGGATGATTCCAAATCATTTCTAAAATGATTTTCATCATGTCCAACACATCAAAATACAAATTGCAATAAAAACCCCACTAAAAGACAAAATTGCCGAGAGCCCCTTAAGATTTTCCAATTTTACAATTTAGTCTAATCTTGTTCAAAACAAGTTAAGATCAAATCCAATCAATCCCAAATTTAATATGCATCATATACACATTATAATATATCACATATATGAAAAGCCCCAAAATTGGAATAGGTTAAGAACCCTAATTTCTCAAATTACTCCAATTGATCAATTTACACTAAATTGAATAAATTCAATACTTTAATCAATTCTTTAACATACCAAATAAGTTTGACCACTTGAAATAACTCAAGAACAATTCTAGGTCATAAATGAGTGGCTTTAAACTCTAGAATTGCAACTTGATTACTAATTAATCAAAAGAATGCTTAATAACCAATTATAAGCATACTTTGTTAATAAACATGCAAACATCTTTCCAACAAGTCTCAAACCAATTTAATTACATACTTAAAGAGTAGAGAAAATTCTAAGCAACACATGTTGAAGCTTAGAAACATGGAAATATTTTTCTAGTTGAAGAAAGTTGGAAAATACTTACAAAATCAAATTTTCTTTAAGCATTTTCCATTGTTCTTCAAGATTGTTTCTCTCAAACTTTACTTGTAATAATTTAGGTAACTTGTATTAATTAAAGAAAATGAAATAAAAAAATCCTTATAAATTTTCCTCAAATAGGCGTGAATGAGAGAGAGAAAATATAAGATTTAATTTCAATTTCATTTGATTAGTTACTTTGTTCTAAATGATAACTTTTACCATAAAGTAATTTAACAAGTGTTACCAATCAAATGGTGCCATTTCCTAACCATTAATCATGGTAAAAGATATTTATAAAATAATTACTTTAATTATTTAATATTTAAATAATTAAATACAAATATCTTAAATATATGTATTATATTTACATTAAATATCTCAAATACATATATTAATGATATATGTCAAATATCTCAATTTGACATTTAATTAATGTGTATTTAAAAAAATCAAATATTAAATACAAATACACATTAATTAGGAAATGACCATTAGGTCCATTTGCATATAATTTTTCATTTAACTGTTAAACGATTTATAAATAATCTCCATTATTCATAAAAGTTGCCCTAGTGCTCTACGAGTATTTTTCATTAGTGAGACTCTCTAGATTTAGGCATATCCGTCACGAAATCAAATTTTGTGTCCATAATTTACCCACCCGTAAATTATGACGACCACGGATAAACTCGCTGAATCATACAGGTCGAGGTCATTGCATACGTATAATCCATCCGTCATAGGTATCCGGATTATCCCAGAGATATAGATATAAACGTTAAATCTCTATAGGTACAATCTTGTCAACGTATCTATTAGCAATCTTCTAAATAACACTCGGAACTTACTTCCGAAGTATACCACGGCCATGGATTTAACAGATTGCTAATCATATAATGAATACCTATGTCATGTACACAGGACTAACGGATCATATCTTGATAAACACAGGATATCATGAGCACGAGTCCACACCCAACGAACATGTGGATGTCTGATATTAATAGATCGATGACGTGACTGCCATCTAAGTATGAAGGATAACTCATATATCCACAGTGGTATCTCAAGTCAAAGAATCACTATGCTACTCAACCCGAGAATATTCCTATTGACGTTGGTGTACCATATATTAGGTAATATTTAGTGAGTCGTTCAGTGTTTATCAAATAAACACCTACACGTCTATACGAGTCTCCCGATACTCATGGTTCATTGGCATAAACCATCAGACCAAGTCTGATATACGACACGTAGTGGTCTTAGCGGATTTTACTAACCGACCAGTGTCAGTAAATCTTGACCAGAAACTTAATTTGATAATATATTTCTAGTAGTAATACTTCCCAATGTCAATTACAAGCTACGTTGTAATTGTGCACTACATTATATATTATCGGGTCTTTGTCTAATATATATATCACTAAACATGATTTAGTTTCAATCTAATGAATTAGATTGAATATATATAATAAAAGACAAGAGGTGCAACCATAAATAAGTAATATTATGGAAAAATTTATTGCTCGTATTCATGAATCAGACATAAAAACGATCCGGATTGGCACTCCGAGCAGCAACCCTAACAATTTCTCCCACTTGTTCTAGTGTCAATCCATAGTATCATATGCACATCTTAATGTGTATCACATACGTATACCCCCAAGAACTTACCTAGCACTCAAGAGGTCGGCAACAACAAGTAAGCCCGCTATGACATATTGAGTTTGTCCAACAAACACAACTATTTTCCTTAGCCAACATCATTCATATTATGTAGAAGCTAAGTTCTACATCAATATGACTCAGATGCCACATCAACATTATGCTTCAACTACTAAGTTGTCTAAGTATTTACATATCAAATCTAAAATACTATGCAGACAACCGCAAACACAATACTAATATCAAACTTCTAATATATAAGGTCACTATGCAACTTCATAAGTCAATACTTCATAAGTTGCAACTAATTCCACTTATATAGTATAATCATCTATGACACTCCCACTGCATATTTTCTGACTCTTTATGACGTAGACTATCTAACGTCATAATTAGACTCAAAACTAATCTGATCCTAATGGTCGCGAACTTTATTCTCCATTAATAAGAAACTTGTTCTTTATATCTCAAAGATAATCCACCCACTATAATTGTTACGAGTTATATCTCAAAATAACTCGTAACAATTACGATTAAATTGATATCTATAATCGCACTAAATATAGTATTCATTATGCCATCATCCTATGATGCATAAGATTGACTAGACATTCTAATAAATTTCTCTTTTGACAAAGGAATCATCCTTTACGGAATATTATATATTATAGACACGCTAACTGTCAAACAGTTATACTAACTGTCACACAGATAGTCTCACTGTGTCCTTTATTAGATCATATCTAATGTACCACTAATGGGAGCATCTCTCAAGTCTTTTAGTTTTATATCGTATATAAAACTTTATATCGAATATAATAGAGACCACTCTCACTGCTTTCACGGAGAAAATAAGACTCAGATAAATTTTTTACCTCATAAACATCTCATTATTACTTTAATAATGATAATGTCATTATGATGTAAAACACTAGAAAGAAATTTGTACGCTCCCACTAACCCTTCTATCTCATATGTATTCTCTATGCTTTGATAAAATCAGACAATCTGACTGATATCAAAATTAGAAAACACAATTTTCCAGAAAGCTCATCCGAGTCTACAATAGGCTCTATAAGCTAATATACCAAATAGTAATCTTAGTATAATACAAACTCCAGAGCCATTCCAAAACGAACTCTTCAAACTAAGAAATCACAATGGATCTCTTATCTGAAGAAACTATTCAGAAACGCCACTTTGTATTTCTAGCTAAAATATACAGTTTAATATTAACATTAACTAACAAATCTTTAATTGTTCAATTAGTGCGACTAGAGACAGGTTTCCTTAGAATCTACAATAGATTGCTGAGTATAACTTTTCTCACTGTCATACTATAAAGGTCAAACCTTTAATAAGCTCACTGTGCGTTTTCTACGTAAACCATTTGCACATTTTATGAACGATTCATAATGAAAGCTTAACCAAGTTCCAAACTTGATCGTAGTAAGCTATGAACAATCTTAGATCTATGGTCTAATTTTAATTTTTGGAATCGATATCAAATATCGTTCCCAGTATAAGTTTTAGGATAACTTTCTTCGATAAGAAAGCAACAGAACCATTAAGTATCAAATACTTTGCAAATGATTCTGACGTCCAATTGAACTTATATGGAAGTAATTAAAAGGTATTTTCATCTTATTAATTATGTAGTTCTATTTATAGTTTATCACTCTCACATTTGACTTCAATAAGTCAAGTCTTTTTTACAATGGTCAACATTTGATATTACACTCCAAGTAATAAAATAATTTTATTATTCGAGATCGTAGAAAAGATATTCTATCAAATAGAATATAATATTTAATTAAATAGAATAAATGATAAACTTTTACTTGTACCTCCGAGGCCCAAGTACCTTCGATTATATAACCATTATATAAAAGAATGATTCAAATCTCAAACTTTTCAAGATTCAAATTTTCTACCTATACGTATCATATACGTAACTGTAGAAATAAATGGAACATTAATTAAAATGATGAATTAGTGTTACTAGAGAATATTCCCAATAATATTGAAACTAATTCGGCAACACTCAATATCAAACGAATCAAATTATATATAAGATTCGATTATTCCCACTTACCAATTCCATCAATATGGAATCGTGGAACAATTATATTGAGTAAGAATCATATTCATTCAATAACCTTAGAACTAATTGCCATAAATTCATATGTTTGATCATATCAAACAACTTTGAATAATTCAAAGACTCACGGTGAATTTTAAAGATACAGTTTTCAAAACTTCATATCGAATATCTTTGAACCAGTCAAAATATTATATCCACGTTTCATCAAAAACACGTAACTAAGTCACTACGATTCTTTGACTAAGTTACGAAGTAAAGAAAACTACCTTAAGTAATTTATAACTCATTAAAGTACATACATCTAATGTATCAGTTTAATAAATTTTCTGGTCCAATGGCAATCATTGGTTAAATGAGATTGAATCACCTTCCCGAATACAATATTCATTAAATAGATAAGGATATGTGGTGTGATATAGTATCAGACCATCCTTTACTATATGGAATAAGCATCTAATACTTAAGTGATAAAATCTATGTTCTAAGTTATTTATTTAACCGAAATTTTTTCTTAATGTTTATCTATTTGTTAATGACACTACTAGTCGTTTTAAAATATGTAACAACTGTTTACAGAGAACAAATAACTATCCAATAGTGGCAAGTTCTGATATCAAATATTGAAACAATCATTCAACAATATTTTAAACAACTAGACGGGAGATCTGATATCCAATATCTACAATTTTCGTATTGTGAAAATTGATATTTTCTATACATAACTATACTCATCTTCTTTCTTTAGCTTTATTATCTACCTTCAACTATTTACAACATTTGCAAATAATTGAAAAGCAAATAGTGTCAGACACGTGACCTCTAAATGTCACTAAAGCCAAGAAACGTCATTATCAGATAAACAAATACCTAATGGAGTTTTCTTAATGCTAGTGAAGAATCTCGAGACATGAACCAATTCATGTCAATCATTACTGCATAAGAAACTATTCTGTCTAGAAAGATTATATAATAGTCTATTCTAATCTAGAACCTATTCTAGAAATCTGCAACCATAATTGAAGTCAGAAAACATATATAAATTATGCATGCAGTTGATATAAGTTTAATTCTATATCAATAATAGAATAAGGAAAAAAAAAACATAAGCGACAATTTTCATAATAATACACATTGCATTAGTTATGGATTTTTAACCCAGTAGTGCCTCCCACTACTTTACGTAATACCGTAATCCCCAACGGAAAATGATAATTCAATAATTAAATCAAATTCCATAATGGGAAGTGGACCCCATAAATGTACTTCGACTTACAGCTTTGGCACGGTCTCGCCTACGTATATTCACGGTTAGACAACTCATTGTCAATCACACTCGCTGTGACTTCTGATTTTGTCCTGACCGTTTCTCGTTGTGATAGTTTTGGCACGTTCACAGGAGGCGTATCAAGGTTTCACTTGTAAATGACAAACTCAAGCTACCGATGTAGTCCTGACAGTTTTGGCACGTTCACGATTTCCACTTTCACTTGAATTTGTCTCTAATCATATAAGTTCTATCAGTGCAAATGAACTACCTTCAACCATAACTGCGCTGCTTTGGCATGTTACAGCTATAGCATCATGAAAACATTTACATCCGTATTGACAAGGCGAACGAAGAAAAAAGTATTCATAATACTAGTCACTTTATAAAACCTTATTTAACAGAGATTTTCCTAAAAGATGTAATTCACTTTATTTAATCAAATTAAATAAATACATGCATGTAAAAAGTAAAGATTAGATTAAATATCAAATTTAAAGGGCTAATTATATCATAGGTACAGAATCAGACTCGCTCTGATACCATTTTGTTGGGGTTTTATCACGGCGGCGCAGTGGAAGGAGCGTGGTTCAAGCAAAATCGTAGTTTAAAATTTTTAAACTTAGGAATAAATTTTTTAATATCAAATATTAATAATCTATTCATATTTCACCTAAACATATTTATTCGATATCAAATAACGACATAAATAATATAGAAACAACGAGAAACTTTTACGAAAATATTTTTCCGCAAAATAGTATAAAACGTGTTTTCGACCAAACTGACCGACTAATGCACATGGGGACTACCCAGGTCAGCCCCCAAAATATTTGTACAGTTCGTGGGCTGCCCGAACAGTGACCAACTCACTGTTCGGTCAACCGTTACACGGTTACGGCTATTTTCGCGTATTTTCACTCCAAAATAATTTCTGATAATTATTTTTCTCGGGCAATTAAAATAAAATTATTTATTTTAATTACTCAATACTTAAAAACTGAAATTTTACCCAAGAAATCATATTTCTTGAAAATTACCGTTTGACCCCAAAATTTTCATTTTGTTCATTTTAGTCCTCAAATTGTCAAATACAATTTTGGATGATTTCAAATCATTTCTAAAATTATTTTTTCAACATGTCCAACACATCAAAATACAAATGCAATAAAATCCCCACTAAAAGATAAAATTGCCGAAAGCCCCTTAAGGTTTTCCAATTTTACAATTTTGTCCAATCTTGTTCAAAATAAGTCAAGATCAAATCCAATCAATCCCAAATTTTATATGCATCATATACACATCATAATATATCACATACATGAACAGCCCCAAAATTGGAATAGGTTAAGAATCCTAATTTTTCAAATTACTCCAATTGATCAATTTATATTAAATTGAATAAATTCAATACTTTAATCAATTCTTTAACACACCAAATAAGTCTCACCACTTGAAATAACACAAGAAAATATCTAGGTCATAAATGAGTGGCCTTAAAACTCTAGAATGGCAACTTGATTACTAATTAATCAAAAGAATACTTAATAACCAATTATAAGTGTACTTTGTTAATAAACATGCAAACATCTTTCCAACAAGTCTCAAACCAATTTAATTACATACTTAAAGAGTAGAGAAAATTCTAAGCAACACATGTTGAAGCTTAGAAACATTGAAATATTTTTCTAGTTGAAGAAAGTTGGAAAATACTTACAAAATCAAATTTTCTTTAAGCATTTTCCATTGTTCTTCAAGATTTTTTCTATGAAACTTTACTTGTAATAATTTAGGTAACTTGTGTTAATTAAAGAAAATGAAACAAAAAAATCCTTATATATTTTCCTCAAATCAGCGTGAATGAGAGAAAGAAAATAAGATTTAATTTCAATTTCATTTGATTAGTTACTTGTTCTAAATTACCTTTACCATAAAGTAATTTAACAGGTGTTACTAATCAAATGGTGCCATTTCCTAACCATTAATCATGGTAAAAGATATTTATAAATTAATTACTTTAATAATTTAACATTTAAATAATTAAATAATTAAATACAAATATCTTAAATATATGTAATATATTTACATTAAATATCTCAAATACATATATTAATGATATATGTCAAATATCTCAATTTGATATTTAATTAATGTGTATTTAATAAAATCAAATATTAAATACAAATACACATTAATTATGAAATGTAACATCCAGAAATACAGAAACTCTTCTAGAAGGATTTTGTATTGTAGACCGGGTCTCAAATGAGACTATATCGGAGAAAAAGAGTTTAAATGTTGAAATATAGCTCGAAATATTTTAAAATATATATTTGATGTATTGGAAATCGCGTGACATGAAAGAACCGTTTACGCTATTTATGTATATTATTCTATACGGGGAAAGTTTATTGTTAGGCTATAAAGATAGCAAAGAAACTCCGTTTGAGCTGATTTTTAAACCATCAGACTCATTTTCCGAGACGAAGAACTTTCGTGTTGAACACATTTCCATATTTCGAGCAGAAGGGCCTCAAATCTACATATTTCTGAGGAATGTTAAGGTTAAAAACTTAATTATAATTTCGCAGGGTCAAAACGTAATTTCCAAAAATATTTCTATAAATACCATGAAGTTTTCAGAAATTGTAAAGAATGGCATAAACTTTCCACTCCTCTCACCCGACCCTGGCCTGCCCTTCGGCCACGGTCGGCCATTGCGACGATACCAGATGGAGCATCCGGCCACCCTGTGTCTAACGGTGGCCGGCGGCGATGGCAGAAACGCCGACAACGGTGGAAAAGAAGAGAGACACAAGTGAGCTTAGATTTCCCGATCCTGACTCGTCGCTTCATTTCACGGTCCGAGCCACCCGTTAAATCAAAGCTCTCGGAGAGTATTACAAGATGGCAATGATGATTTTTTTGATTCGTTCTCGGTTACACACGAAATGAGGAGAAAAAGCAGTGGTGAACAGTAACATCGAATGAACAGAAGCTCCGATCAGAATTTCATCAATTCCAGCGTGTTCGTGGGATCGTTTGGAGTCCGTATATGGCCTCGAAATCTTGGTAAGAGCTCTCAGTAAAAAGTCGCTAATTTCAACTTTTCCACTAAATATTTGAATGTTTCCAGTGGCTTCGTAGAGTAGCGTAATGATATAAATTAAATTATTTGAGCATAAGTATATTGAATATATGTATAGGGTAGAATCCGAGAGAAATCGGAGTGAATATGATGGATCCGATAAGTAAAGGGAGTTTTCGGTAAAGTTGGGTTTCGCATGTATCTGTGCTTTGATGAAGGTAATTAAGGATATGACTTAATTATGATGAAACAATAGTATCTGAATAATTTCAGAGAGGTTTTGAGGGCTTGGATCCTTCCACAATATTTTCAGAAACTTTTCAGAAGATTTATCGGAAATGCGTGATTTGTATTTTTGAGCTACAAGATTGACATAGAAAAATGTATAATGATGTTATATGAGTATCGGATGTATTATGAGAAATGAAACTGAAATCACTGAAAATGAATTTAATTTGGATTTTCCCAAACAGTTTGGGAGTTTATACTATCCGTAAGTTTTCCATGATTAACGACTCTCACAGTCTATATTTTATGTTACAGATGGGGAAAGAGAAAGAATAGCATGGACACCAGGTAGGTATCTCACTATGAACTCATTGTAGTAGACAAGGTATGATGGTTGATTATGTGTTTAGATATTTGTATAGATTGAAGGCTCATAAAAATAAGTAGCAGTAGTTTTGGAGTTTTGGAAAGCATGAAATGAGAGTTTCGAGAGATACAGACAGTGAGAATCATAAAGAGCACGTATAAAAATAGATTGTCTGAAAGTATTCATAGTGTCGGGTTTCTAGATAGCAAGCTAGTATCAGCATGAAAAGTTTAACACAAGTTGTCGTTTCATTTTTTATAGCTAAGCGTGTCTTCTAGTAGAACACGTTTTCAGTACAATGTGATGTAAAGGTTTTGTAAAATGCTTTAACTAAGTTTCCATACCTCAATTTAGTTTTGGTCAGAGTGTGGAACCAGTGTATGAAATGTGTTTATGTTTAATAACACGTGCGGGCATTTTTCATAGGGTTGAGTTTGTTGAAATGAGGTACGGGTCCATTTTGTATGTACTAGATGAGTGAGATGTCGCCAGCTCGTAATTGGGTGTGGTCGACTTTACTGTTATGTATATGGTAATGGCATTGCATTGCATTTCATTGCATGACTTACATGATCATATGGTTTTTATGATGATACATATGCATTTTCCATACCCAGAGGGAGACACAATGTTCATTGACAGATACAGACCCTAGACTAGGGGACGACGATGTGTAACGCCCTTGGATCCTAGTTATAGTGAGTGGATATTTTCTTTCTAGTTGATTTTTCTTTTCTTTTATATTGTTATATGTAAAGACTTATGTTTTTGCACATAGGACGTTAGGCAAATTTATATCCAGTTGTTTTAAAGAAAAAATATGCTTAAGAAAGACTTGATTTAAAAAGCATGAGTTTTGTGATTTTTCGAGGCATGAGGGAAAAACCCACCTCAGTATGTAACTTGATACAGACATGGAATTGACGGTTGACATGTACACATGTAGAGGACTGGGGGGCGGCGATACGTAACGCCCCCAGATCCTAGTTCAGGACTAGGGATGACATATGCCCCTAGATCCTAGATTCAGAGCTTGGAGGATATCATAGATTTACACCCCCAGTTCTAGTTCAGTGGCTTGGGGGACGGCGATACGTAACGCCCAAAGACCACTAGTTTCAGGGACATGAGTGGCATGTTTTGGGGGACGGCGATACGTAACGCCCCAAAGTCATGGATTTGCACTCCTGGATCTAGTTAGGCGTATGAGGGGACAGCGATACGTAACGCCTCCATACGTCAGGTTTTCAGAGACAGAGACTAGTTTTTCAAAAACAGTTTTCAGAAATCAGTTTCAGAGATAGTTTTCAGAACAGATCTTTCAGATACATAATTTTTCAGAAACAGATTTTCAGAAATGGATTTTCAGAGGTAGATTTACAGAAAATGATGGTTTATAAACGAGTTTTCAAGATAAATAGTTTTAAGAGAATTTTAGAGTTTTACTGACAAAACAGGATTTCCAAAAAAGTTTCAAAGGAATAGAATTATTTTCAGACAAGAAAAGAATTTTCAGAATGATTGGCTTTCTTAATAAATTTTCTTTGATATGGAAGTTCAGTGATATCCGGTTCTATTTGATGAGTAGTATTATAGTATGCTATAAGTATGTACTTTGCATAAATTGTATATTGAAATGCATGGTCAATATTGATGTTAATGTAAAGGTTGAGTGTTGGGGGTTTACCACACTTAGAATGCAGTGGTGAGGATTCCAATGGATGGAATCAAGAGTCAGTACCTTATATTATATGGAGGTCTGAGGCTTTAGCTCAGTGTTTCAGTAAATGTTTTACAACTTATAGTTAGTTACTGTTTATGTTTTAGCTTATGTAATCCATATGAAGTAACCAGCCATAGTTTAAGCTCACTAAACCACCACAGGTTTGGGTTGGCCTTAGCCACGGGTTTGGGTGGTTTTGTAGATAGTAAGTTAGTTCCGATTATGAGAAAATCTGATGTTGTTGGTATATAAAGTATAGCTACGGTGTGGAAAAAGAGTATGTACATACGTGGATGAATGCTTCTAGATTGGTGTATGACATAATTCCGTATGTGTGAAATATAGTGTGGAATCGAGCAGATAAATTTACTATAGTGTTGCATTCAGTACAGTGAGTAAATTATCCAGGTATAACATAAGTAAACGGCCATCGGGTAAGGATCTGATTTATAAGTTTGTGTATTTACATATATCTGATTTCTATTTAAGTTTTTATTATTACTAGATATATTTACTTAAGACGTGAGAACTTACTGAGCTTTATAGCTCACACCTCGACTGTTTTCTAGTTTTGCAGGTTCACATTGGACTTAAAGAGCTAGAAGATTTTCTTTGACATATTGCAGACAACGAGTCACCCCGATGCAGTCAAGTGGGTCTTAGGTTGTTGTATGATTCTGGGATATGTATTTGGGCTCCCACAGTTTTAGTTTTATTTATTTGTATGATATGTATAATTTTATAATGTTCTGAGTACGTAGTTGGTTGTATTTATTTGTCTATGTTAGGCCGGAGGCCTATTTGTATTTGAGTTGAGATTTGTTAGGCCGGATGCCTATTTGCATGAGTTGAGATAGTCGCTTTTGAAATTAATTTCAGGTCACCTCGAGGTACTGGACTTGATCCAGGTTTTATGATTTTCAGCAGAGGTTATGCCGAAATTTTAGTAACATCAGAGGCTTATGGAGATGAGTTTTCATGTATCCTGCCATTAGTATCCTGGCTTTGGGTGGGATGTTACAGGAAATGACCATTAGGTCCCTTTGCATCTAATTTATCGTTTAACGGTTAAATAATTTATAAATAATCTCCATTATTAATAAAAGTTGCTCTACAAGTATATTTCATTAGTGAGACTCTAGATTCAGGCATATCCGTCACGAAATCAAATTTTGTTTCCATAATTTACCACCCGTAAATTATGACGACCACAGATAAACTCGTTGAATCATACAGGTCGAGGTCATTGTATACATATAATCCATCAGTCACAGGTATCCAGATTATCCTAGAGATATAGATATAAACGTCAAATCTCTATATGTACAATCATGTCGACGTATCTATTAGCAATCTTCTAAATAACACTTGGAACTTACTTCCGAAGTATACCACAGCTATGGATTTAACATATTGCTAATCATTTAATGAATATCTATGTCATGTACACAGGACTAACGGATCCTATCTTGATACACACATGATATCATGAGCATGAGTCCACACCCAACGAACAGGTGGAGGTCTGATCTTAATATATCGATGACGTGACTGTCATCTAAGTGTGGAGGATAACTCATATATCCACAGTGTTATCTCAAGTCAAAGAATCACTATGCTACTCAACCCGAGAAGATTACTATTGACGTTGGTGTACCATCTATTAGGTAATCTTTGGTGAGTCTTTCAGTGTTTATCAAATAAACACCTACACGTCTATAAGAGTCTCCCGAGACTCATGGTTCAATGGGATAAACCGTCGGACCAAGTCTGATATACGACATGTACTTGTCTCAGCGAATTTTACTAATCGACCCATGTCAGTAAATCTTGACCAGGAACTTAATTTGATAATATATTTATAATAGTGACATTTCCCAATGTCAATTACAAGCTACGTTGTAATTGTGCACTACATTATATATTATCGGGTCTTTGTCTATATATATATATCACTAAACATGATTTAGTTTCAATTTAATGCATTAGATCGAATATATATAATAAAATACAAGAGGTGCAACCATAAATAAGTAATATTATAGAAAAATGTATTGCTCGTATTCATGAATCAGACATAAATACGATCATGATTGGCGCTCCGAGCACCAACCCTAACACTATCCTGGAAGGAAATCTCTACGGTGAGTATGAGATCGCGAGCTATTAAGTCTATGACCCAACTTAAAATCTTTTTTCCAAGTTCATTTTAAGTTTACATATTCAATCTTATTAGTCGCCAATTAACAAGAAGCATTAAGAACTAGACTCAATAAATAAACCAATACATCACACAAGACATAAGAAAAGTCAACTTATTAAATCATTTATATTGGTTTTCATCACAACCCTAGACAACGTATTTAATTACAACACATATCTAGGACTACTAAAGACATAAATAAATAAAACATCATTCAACTAATTGAAAATCAAAAAGATAAAATTTACAACAATGAAATAAAATGCTGGGGTTTGGGGATCCACTTTTATTATTTCAAATATAGAAATCTCACTTATTATAATATATAAAATTGTATTATATTTCCAACCGACCATATAGGCGGTATCCTGATTAAGTCAGATTTTAATTAATTCCAACCGATCATAAATGCAGTATCCAATTAAGTCAGGTTAAAATTAATATAATTAAGTTCAACCGACCATACAGCCAGTATCCAATTAAGCCAGGTTTTAAGATAATTTATATATTATAAAATAAGGAAGATTAATCTAAATTATAATAATAAATGTTTCACCTTCACCCCCGCAGAAATAAGTTACCTACTCATGCTTTTAAGTAAAACAAAGAAAGATTTATTACTTAAAATAAAAATTCAATACAAGAAAACTGAAATTAAACAAACAATATACTCTCTTCTTAGTATTCTAAGAAAAATTCCCCAGAAGAAAGTATGAAGAAAATCCTCTGATTTCATCTTCAATTTATAGGCTTCAAAATCGGCCCGCGTCGCGACGTGCCAAGTCTTTTGCATCGCGACGCGCGCTACAGGAATTGGCGGTTGTCAGCAGACTGTATTATTGGCTCGGCGTCACGACGTGTGAAGGCTTGGGCGTCATGACGCCGACGTCATGATGATGCAAGTGATGACTCGTGTCGGCAGACTGCATAATTGAGGCGCGTCGCGACGCAGAGAAAGTTTCGCCTCGCGACGCGACGCATGAACAGTAAATTTCCCATTCTGCCCATTTTCATCTGTTTTTCACCGTTTCGGCTCCAATTTGATTCCATTGAGTCCCGAAATCTTATTTATCTACAAAATAACACAAAACACATCAAAATATTTACAAAACTCAAGAAACTATACTAAATATTAAGTAAAAGGGGCGGTAAATATTGATATATTTTCCGCTCATCAATTCCCCCTATAATGAACATCGACAACTCTAACTTGGGGCTTTCGAAGATAGGCTTTTCTGTCGACACGGGCTCCTTCGCCGTCATTGCCAGATCTTCACCAGAGTCCTCGTTTTCCTTATTGTAGACACTACATTTTTGCATAAAGCCCGATGATGAGCCTCGTATACAGGCACTACCTGATAAGTTGCAGAAGTCGCGGGAAACGGACGTAGGAATGGAAAATTCAAGAAATGAATACATCATCAATTTAATTCGTTTGTTTGGCCGCGGGTTCGCTTGATTGATCTCTGTTTTAAAATATTGGCCTCGGCCCAAAATCCTCGCTACCCATGAAAACCCATTTCGCCCAAGCCCAATCCAAAAATAATTAAATCATATTTAAAACACATGTCAAAATCTAATCAAATCCACTTCCTAATCCAATCAAATCTTCTTCCTAATCCAATCAAATCTCCTTCCATTTTAAAAATATTTAGAATCTAATCCTCACCTAAAATACACAATTTCTTTCCCTAAATAAATTAATTAAATACACCCCATAATTGTTTGATTTATTTCCTTTTAGAAACCCTAGCACATCCAAAACCCTAACCACTATAAAAAGAACACAAAACCAAAACCCTAGGGGATTCTCTCTCTAGTCTCTCTCTCCATCTCTCACTATAAATCTAAAAACAAAGAAACCTTTCTTCTCTCTTCACGCCTCTCTCCCATCTCTCTAGACATTCACAAAATTAAAACACAAAAATACAAACAACATGAGTAATACTCTCAAGCTCTCGGCCTCTCTCTCAAAAACCAAACATATAATATAAACCCTACACAATATTCTCACGTCTACTCTCTCCTCTACACAATATAAACCCCACACAAACCCAAGTCACCCACACACACACCTTACATGCACCTGCCGACCAAACAAACATAAGCCACACATACACACCTTACACGCATTCAGCGCCCACGTTCAACAATCACACACTCATAAACACAGCCCCTTTATTCTCTCTCTCCCATCTCTCTCTCATAAACACACACGTCCAAACCGTAAACCATTACCCCATTGACCGATCAGCCACTAAACCGACTTCAAAACACACACAACTCTTCTTTTTCACTCACCACTCACGTAGGCACACATCAACTTATATAAAAACAAGCAACCCTAAACCGACCAAATAGCTACACTCACACACTACCAACTAACCCTTTCACCGACAAAAGCCAAACCAACTTGCCCTCCACTAAGTCGAACTAGCCAACCATCAAACAAAAAAAATTGTACGCACACGTGAAGCATCAACCCTCACCTTGAACCAAAGACCAACGCATACAGACTATCATGGCGTGAGCAAACAATAGGATCCACTTACGGCATTAGCCCACTCACAAAACAAACCGAACACAACCCTAATGCCCCCAAACCAAATATAAAACAGCCTCCCACGTGAACAAAACAGAAGCCAAAACCAGTGACCAAATAATCCATAAAAACACCCAAAACAGTCCTGAAACACAGCCCTATAACCGACACAAAACAGTCCCTAAAAACACCAAAAACAGTCATGAAACATTGCCCCATGTAGTCCCCAAGACAGTCCCAAAAACCATCCCAAAACATCCTGAAAAATGGTAGCAAAACTAGAGAAATCGGCGGCTCAAAACAGTGAAACATCGAAGGAAAATACTGAATCAGAAAACCAGAAAAGTTACGGAGCATTAACCCTTCCGGCGATGGTGTAACGCACTTCCGAGAAGCAACTTAAAAGGTAAGACCTGAGGGCACCCTTTGCTATTTATTTATCTTTTCAATTATTTATCGTCATTCGTTCGCATGCATAATTATGTTCCTTGTCGAATTTTTTATTTATATTGGGTTAATGATTGTGTACCATCTCTTACGGTATATCAGATGGAAACCCAGACGTAAATTTCGTAGCCAAATCCGAATGGACGGTAGTGCGGTCTGTACTTGGGATACAACTCCATGTACCACTTGAGAAACTTTCAAGCACGTGTTATATTTTGGTATTTAATTTTGTGTTTCTTGTTCCGCTATTTATTTTCTATGTATTGTTTCTTTGTTTATGCATTGTTAATCTTGATGCGCATGGGCTAATCATATGGGGTAAAGGTCCTCTATTCGCGGGAAATGCCTAAAGGCTACCTTTACCACGATGTTTTTCTGCGCCGGACAAAGTATGTTTGATTGAATGTGGAATACGTTCAGTCGGGCATACGAAGTCCAATATAGATGTCGGCTTTGGTCGCATCTATTTTATTATTATGTTATTTAGTTTTCGCTTGTTATTGCTTTATTTATTTATTTACGCATTGCTATCTAGTGCCCATGGGCTAATCACATTGAGTTAAAGGTCCTTAATTTGAGGGAAATGCCTAAAGGCTACCTTTACCACGATATTTTGCCGCGCCGAACGAAGTATGTTTGATTGAATGTGGAATACATTCAGTCGGGCATACGAAGTCCCATATAGATGTCGGCATTGGTCGCATCTCTTTTATTATTTCATTATTTACTTTCCGCATGTCGTCGCTTTGTTTGTTTATGCATTGTTAATCTTTATGCGCATGAGCTAATCATGTAGGGTAAAGGTCCTTTATTCGAGGGAAATGCCTAAAGGCTACCTTTACCACAATGTTTTGCCGGGCCGAACGAAGTATGTTTGATTGAATGTGGAATATGTTCAGTCGGGCATACGAAGTCCCATGTAGATGTTGGCCTTGGTCGCATCTCTTTTATTATTTTGTCATTCATTTTGCGTATTATTACTTTGTTTATTCATGCATTGTTACTTGATGCGCATGGGCTAATCATGTGGATTAAAGGTCCTCTATTCGAGGGAAATGCCTAAAAGCTACCTTTACCACGATGTTTTGCCGCACCTTTTATTATTCCGTTATTTACCTTTTGCATATCATTACTTTGCTTATTCATGCATTGTTACTTAATGCGCATGGGCTAATCATGTGGGTCAAAGGTCCTCTATTCGAGGGAAATGCCTAAAGGCTACCTTACCATAGTTCGCCGCACCTTTCTTCTAATGATTTAGCTATTCATCTTTTTTGGTTATTATTTTTCACTTTTCGTTTTCACATTCATGCCGTGTTTATGCTTGAGTGTTGCCTCTTGCAGTATATCAGATGGAAACCCAGACACAAATTCCGTAGCCGAATCTGAATGGACGGTAGTGGGGTCTCTACTTGGGATACACCGTTTGAGAAACATCCACGCATGTGTTTGTGTCATTTTAGATACCACTGTGGTAATCTCGTTCGAATGCGTTCTCAAACGCTACTCGAACACATGCATTCGGCCTTATCCCGTTCAAACGCGTTTCCAAATGCTACTCGAACGCATGCATTCTATTTATCGTTCGAACGCATTTCTGAACGCTACGCGAACGTGCATGCAGTGAATCGACTTCTCTCCCTCATATTTCATGCATGTTTGCTTTTTTGGTCATTTCTTTTGCATTACATACTTAATCATCTTACTTTATTATTGACGCTCTTTACTGTTGTTATTTATTTATATTTTCGCACTTTTTTGTTTAATATGTTTATGAAATTATGCATTTGTTTTCTTCTTTATTTATATACATTTATGAGTGTGCAAACTTGGATGCTGATTAAATTATCCTGCATGTGTTTCATAAGACTTGGTTGTACTATCATATAAATCTTTTTATTACAATTGGCATAAGTAAGGGACCATTCCTAACCCAACAATTTGAGGTCTTCCTTTGCGAGGGGTGAGGGCGGCCTTAAATCATTTCCCAGTTCATACTGGGTGGTGACTCCTTTATTCTCCGATTTAGTCCCATGCGGGCTACTCTGTACTACCGACCGGGCCGCGAGCCCGGACAGCGTCGCTACAGTCTAGCGACTCTACTGGGGTTAGAGAATCGGCCCCGAAATAATGTCTTGCAATGTTTGTGATTTTTGCTCTAGTTAATATTGTCTCATATATTTTGCATACCATTTCTTACCTTGATGGCATCATGTATCATGAAGTCGTTTTCGCTCGAAGCGGCGGATCGTTATATGGTATCATCACTCGTTGGCACGTACCTTAGGGTATAAAAAATATGCGCTCACTTGGTCACTCGAACCCTTGAGTGGGGAGACCTAGTTGTGGGTAACCCTTCACTGGCGGGAGCCTTTATCTATGCTCTTATAAACCCGCATGTGAACCATAGTTGTATGACCTATAAAAGCCACCCTTTTATGTTTGTGTTAGGGACCATCATCATTTGGATCCGGTTGGATTTCTCGTCATAAGATACGAACTTGTTGGGCCACTTAAACTGGGATGAGTTTATGTCTTATGACGATTGGGCCAAAAGCTTCCAAAATATCGATGGGTCACTTTGTGTTTGGGCCCCCTATTATTTGAAGTTGTTTAGCCACGTTATCACAAAAGTGTAAACCTGTTGGGCCTTTTTCAACTGGGACAAGTTTGCACCTCGCAATAATATGATTGAATGCTTTAAAATGATAATGGGCCAACTTGTATGAAAACCTTAATGGGCTTAGAAAGTCCAAACATGACATACTGGTGCATATGAGAGAACGATTTTGTGTCCCCAAATTGGTGCATAGGATAAGCCACACCTAGGACAAAAATGGACTTACCACGAGTGTGGAAGAAATAAGGTCGGAATGACATACTGTTTTGATAACCACATATATCTTATATATCTCATGCAGCACATGCATACACGCATCATGCTAACTCATAGTTTCAACAGCCATCATAGATATTCGTTGGGTTAGAGAAGAAGGAAGACTCGTCAAAAAAAATAGTTGGCAAACATGAGTAAGTCAGATAATGAGGTTTCCCGCATGGACCAATTAGAGACAAACATCACTAAGATTACTGAGCAGTTGCAAGTTTTGACTAATGTTGTGGCCAGTTTGAACGTACCCCTTATAGCCAATAATAGGAAGTTCTGCAACCAGAATAGAAAGACCATTGGGGGACCTTTAGGGACCAAGCCCACTCCTTCTAGGGTCGCCCCTATAAGAAACAGGCGATTCTCTAATTTTGGTAGACCTTTGTCAGAGGTGTTTGAAGAGTTGAAAATGCAAGGACTTCTAAATCCCTTAGAACCTAAAGCACTTCTAAACCCTGTGCCACGCTACCTTGACCTAAACCTATACTGTTACCTCTACCAGCAAAAATGACATGAAACTGACAAATGCACCCGCCTTAGGCATGAAATCCAAGACCTCATTGATGCCCATAAAATACTCGACCCGGAAAGAGAACAACCCAAAGCACACAGAAACCCTCCACCCACCCACATGAACAACTTCAGCCTACCCGACAGCTTTGTCCTCCAAACTCATAACCGCCAAGCTTCCCGCATGGGGATATGGTGTTGGGGTTGGTGCTCTCAGCGCCAATTCCCGGTTGTATTTCTTTATGAATACTTCTGTAAAACATTATTATTTTGAATAATATATGTAGTTTCTATAATATAATATATCTTTTAATATGGTAAAGACGAAATGACTAGTCATGGTACAGTTGCAAAAGTGTCGCAACTGACATTGAGTTGTATCATGACTTTGTCATTCTCAGACAGTTCCTGGTCAAGGTTTACACTACTTGGTCAGTATAGTAAACTCGTTGAGACCGGTACATGTCGTATACTGGAATATATGATTCCAATGGTTTCTCAATGAACCATAAGTCTTGGAGACTAGTATAGACGTGTAGGTTTTATAGCGGATAAACACTTAACGACTCACTGAAGATTCTTAATGGATGGTACACCAACGTCAATAAGAATCTTGTCGGGTTGAGTAGCACTTGTGATTCTTAGACTTGAGATGCCACTGTGGGCACATGAGACATCTTCTACACCTAGATGGCAGTCACGTCACCGATCTATTAAGATCAGACCTCCTCCTGTTCGTTGGGTGTAGATAGATCCTCAGGGTGTCATGTGTGTATCAAGATAGTATTCATCAGTTCTGTGTAACAGAACATAGGTAATCCATATGATTAGCAATCAGATAAAATCCATGGGCCCGTGGTACAATTTAGAATTTAGTTCAAAATGTTCTTTTTGAGATTGCTAATAGAATAGTCGACTGGATAATCCCTATAGAGATTTGACGTTTACATCTATATCTCTGGGATTTATCCGGATACCTGTGACGGAGCAATTATACATTTGCCATGACCTCGACCTGTATGATTCAGCGAGTTTATCCGTGATCGTCATAGTTTACGGGTGGATAAATTATGGACACGAAATTGGATTTCGTGACGGATATGCCTGAATCTAGAGAGTCTCAATAATGAAATATACTCGTAGAGCACTAGGGCAAAAATTATGAATAATATTGATTATTTATAAAGTCGTTTAAAGGTTAAACGCAAAATACATGTGAAATGACCCAATAGTCATTTCCTTAATTTTTGTGTATTTGTATTTAATACTTGATTAATTCAAATACACATTAATTAATTGTAAATTGAGATATTTGACTAATATCATAAATAAATATATGTATTTAATATTTAATGTAAATATTATATATATACATTTAATATATTTGTATTTAATTAATTATTTAATTGTTAAATAATTAAATTAATTAAAGTATAGATATTTTTTAGTTATGATATTTGTTTTAATGACTTAGTTGCCATTGTTGACTTTTTTGAAAATTATCATTAAAGTGTAATGATAATTTTATCAACTTGGCAAAATGAAATTCAAATGAATTAAAACAAAATATCTTGTTAATTTCCTTAGGCAATTTCGGCCAAGGTAAAAAATTGGACAAGTATATATTGTTATTTCATTTAGGGTTTAATAACCTAATACACTTTACACAAAAACTCCATTGAAGAAAACAAAAGAAGCTTGAGAGAAAGTTGAAGAAAAACAAAGAAAACTTGGAATTTTAGTAAGTTTCTTCAACTTACTATTAGAGAGGAAAATGTTCCTTGTGTTCTAAGCTTCATGCTATGATGTTCTCATGTTATTATTTTCTTTATTCTTTTTGTTTTTGTTGAATGGAAGTTTGATGAAAGTGTTGAGCATGTATAAAGTTGAAAGGATGTTGCTAATAAGCTAGTTAGCATTCTTTTCATGTTTTTAGAAACTAGTTGTCATTCTAGAGTTATTGACCCACTCTTAAATGACCTAGAATTGTTCTATAGTTATTTCATTGTGTTGAGATTTGTTTTGGATGGAAGAAACATGATTGAAGTATTGGATTTAACCAATTTGGTCTAATTTGTCCAATTTGAAGAAATTGAAAAATTAGGGTTTAAGACCACTTCCAAATTTGGGGATTTTCATTTATATGGTGTATTTATGGTGTATATGATGCATGTAAAATATTGGGTTGATTGGATTTTGCCTTGATGTGTTTTGAACCATGGAAATGCAAAATGCAAAACCCCCCTCCCCCCAATAAGGAGCTCTCGGCTTTAGGCCAAAATTTGTGAAATTTTTGTTGCAATTTGTATTTCAACATGTAGGACATGTTAAATTCATATTAGTAATGATTTAGAATCATTCAAAATTATTTCGAACAATTTCGGACTAAAATGAACAAAGTACAAAGTATAAGGGCAATTCGGTAAATTCACATAAATTTGATTTATTGTGTTTTATTTCATGATTTGAATATTGGACAATGAAATAAATAAGTTTATTTTATTAATCCGAGAAAAAAGTTTTGAAATCGGAAAATTTGATTTTCTACTATTTCCGCTGCGTTACCGGATATCCGCAATAAAACCCTACAAAATGGTATCAGAGCGAGTCTGATTCTAGGCCCCCTGAAATGATTAGCTTGTTTGATTCAATGTTTAATCATGTTTTTAACTCTATACATGCATGTTATAATCTAATTTGATTAGATTTAGGGTGTATGACACTTAGCGGAAAATCCCTAATTAATAAGGTTTTAATGTAATTATGTATTTGATGCATGTTATATGGTCCGTCTTGTCAATACGGTTTATAAATATTTTTCTGTGACTACATTTTCGACAGTGCCTCTGCTGTGAGGGTGTAGCCGATAGAGATTTATTTATACCGGATGTATATCAGATACTAGATAAATTCAAGCGAAAGCGGAATCCTGAACGTGCCCTAGCTGTCAGGGTTACTCAAGTAACTTGAGTTTATCATTGACGAGTTTAACCTTGGTACGTCTCCTTGTGGGCCTGCCTTAGCAGCGACAACGAGAAACGACCAGGACCGGAAACCCATGAGTCACTAGTGAGTGATTGACAAATGAGTTGTCTACCTGATGAATATACGTAGGCGAGACCGTGCCTCTCCTGTGAGCTGAAATATATTCACGGGATCCACTTTTCACTATTTTATTTAATTTAATTATTAAATCTTTGTATTCTGTTTGGGGATTACAGTATTGCATGATTTAGTGGGAGGGGCATTTTTAGATTAAAAATCCATGATCTAGTTTATGCTTTTGATATTATTTGAAACTGTTTATTTTCTGCTAACCGTTTTTCGTGATCTATATGATAGATTTGCGATGGCAGCACCATCCACAAATCAGTTTGCGCGTATGCTTGATGCGAACAAACTAAAAGGCGCTGAGAACTTCGCTGACTAGGACTTGGATTTGAGGATTGTCCTCGATTCCGAGAAATTGGGATATGTTCTTGAGGGTCTGTTGCCCCTTGCTGTTGGTGCAGATGCTACGGAGGAGGAACACCAAGTTTTTGAAACTTGGAAGAATGATGATTTAAGAGTTAAATCATACATCCTTAGTTCACTATCTCCGGGACTCAAGAAACAATATTATGGCATGTTAGATGCGTATAGTATGATGACGCGATTGAGACAATCGTTTGAGAACCAAGAACAAGTAATTGTTCATAAGGTCGCAATGGAATTGTTCCATGCGTGATTGGATGAGGGGCAAGCTGTTAGCTTACATATTCTTCAAATGATCTATTTGATTGATCAACTGAGACAATATAATCTCATTTTGAATGACATTCTCGGTAGGAGTGTCATTATTGGTTCACTCCCAGCTTCATATCGCCAGTTCATGATGTATTTCAACATGAATGAGACTATCTGTACCTACCATGAGTTACATAGGATGTTGCTCACGGCGGAGGAGGACCTTAAGAAGAGAGTACTGACTCGCCCTCCAAGACCTACTTCTTTCTTCGCTTCTCTTCTTCCCAGGCCTGGCCTGGGAAAAGAAGAAGAAGAATGGTTTCGGTCCTCAACCACAGGCAAAGATAGCTAAGCCCAAAAGGGCTTCTGAAGACAGTGCCATCACTGCAGCAAAGTCGAGCACTAGAAAAGGAACTGTCCTGACTACATCGCCCAGCTAAGGAGAGAGAAAGCATCTACATCAGGTATATTTATTTTTCCAGTTATTGATATATCTTTGGCTTGTGAAGCCGTTACATCCAACTGGATTTTAGATTCTGCTTGTCCCATTCACATTTGCAATTCGTTGCAGGTGCTGAAGGAAAGTAGAAGACTGAAGCCTAGAGAGATGCAGTTGCGATTCGGGAGTGGAGACTCTGGATGCAGTTGTTGTGGGAGTATGCGAGATCTCATTGCCGAATGGGACACTTTTGTTAAATTACTGCCATTTTGTGCCTGGATGTGTAGCTAATATTATATCACTTTTTATATTAGATACAGAAGGCTTTTGTATTAATATTAAGAACTTTTCTTTATATTTATATGATAAAAGTAATATTCAGATCCTTTGTTGTCCAAACCAGCATGGTCATTACATTGCAAACTTCAAAAGATATTTTAAATACTGGAGTAATAAACGTAGTTTACCTGTAATTAACAATACTGAATTTGGCATATGCGGCTGGGTCACATGGGCGTTAAACGCCTTACCCAATTGTTTAGGAATGGTTTGATACCAGATCTTACCATTGAATCTTATCCAACTTGTGAATCCTGTATTCAGGGTAAGATGACCAAAGCCCCATTTTCTGGTGTTGGACACCGCGCCGCTAACTTACTAGAACTCGTACATTCTGATGTATGTGGTCAACTAAGTCAGACTGCTCACAGTGGTTATTCATTCTTCGTTACCTTTACCGATGATTTATCACGGTACGGTTATGTGTATTTGATGCGACATAAATCGGAAACCTTTGAAAAGTTCAAATAATTCCGAAATGAAGTAGAAAAACAAACTGGACAAGATATTAAATGCCTTCGATCTGATCGAGGCGGTGAATATATGAGTGGTGAGTTCATGGATTATATGAAGGAGAATGGGATTCTCGCTAATATACTCATCCAGGTACTCCACAACACAATGGAGTGTCTGAGAGAAGAAATCAGACTTTATTGGATATGGTCCGATCGATGTTGAGTTTCACAGATTTGCCCTATTATTTATGGGTTCTCTCTTTTAACAGCTGCACATCTTTTGAATAAGATTCCTTCAAAAGTTGTTCCTACGACACCGTATGAGATATGGTTTGGTAGGAGACCAAATCTTAGTTACATTATGGTTTGGGGATGTCCTGCCTATGTCAGGGTGGCTCAGCAAGATAAGCTTTCGCCTCGAGGGCAAAAGTTTAGGTTTGTCGGATATCATTCGAATACGAGGGGATATCTGTTCTATGATACCGAGCATCGAAATGTGTTCGTAGCTATCTTCACAAAATTTCTAGAAGTATAATTTTTGTTAGAAGGTGGTAATCATAGAGAAGTTGAACTTGATGAAGTCCAACCTAAAAACAACGAACCAACGGAGGAACCTGAAGTTCAAATAGATGAAGGACCTTCAACACACACACTCTGTAGGTCAGAAAGGGTGTCCAGACCTCCTGAACGCTTGTATTTGATACAAAAAAGAGTCTGGATGTTCTCTTAGTTGAAGAGACTGATCCTTTCACCTATAGAGAATGGATGTTGGACATCGACTCCGTGAAATGGAAAAGTGCCATGAAATCCGAGTTAGACTCAATGCATGAGAATCAAGTTTGGGACTTGGTTCCGCTTCCCGAAGGAATTGTTCTTATCTGTTGTAAATGGGTTTACAAGTGGAAGGCGCGCCTGACGGTAAGGTAGAAACTTACAAGGCCCGACTGGTAACAAAAGGTTAGACGCAGTGACCTGGCGTCGACTACGATGAAACTTTTTCACCAGTAGCAATGCTTAAGTCTATTTAGTTTTTGCTTTCTATAGCTGCGTATCATGACTACGAGATTTGGCAAATGGATGTCAAAACGGCTTTTCTAAATGGATTTCTTGATGAAGAAATCTATATGGAACAGCCGGAAGGTTTTTCGTCCAACGAAAACTCGGGTATGGTGTGTAAGCTTAAGAAGTCCATTTATGGACTTAAACAAGCTTCACGAAGTTTGAATCTTCGATTCGACGAGATTATTAGATCGTCTGGTTTTCTCAAGAATTCGGAAGAATCATTTGTGTATCAGAAGGCCAGTGGGAGCATGGTCATATTTTTAGTCCTATATGCTGATGACATCCTAATCATTGGGAATGATTTAGGTATGTTACAAAGCGTCAAAGCGTACCTCTGTAAGAATTTCTCCATGAAGGACCTGGGAGAAACTTCCTATGTTTTAGGGATAAAACTCTATAGAGATAGACAAATGAGGCTGATTGGGTTATCCCAATCAACGTACATAGATAAGATATTGGAACGGTATAATTTTGGTAACTGTAATACAGCAAACATACCGTTCAGACATGGGATTCATCTTTCAAAGAAGATGAGTCCACAAACAGAAGATGAGAAGCTTAGAATATCTAACCAACCTTATGCTTCGTGTTTGGGTAGCATAATGTATGCCATGTTATGTACAAGGCCTGATATCAGTTTCGCTGTTAGCGTAACTAGTATATATCAGTCCAATCCAGGTAATGACCATTGGATGGCCATTAAACATATCCTCAAGTATCTTAAAGGTACTAAGGATAAGTTAATAATTTATGGAGGAAACGAACTGCAAGTTAACGGGTATACGGATTCTGATTTCCAATCGGATCCCGATGATAGAAAGTCTACATCTGGATTCATATTTACCCTTAACGGAGGTGCAGTTTGTTGGAAGAGTTCCAAACAGGGATCGACAACAAATTCCACCACTGAGGCGGAATATATTGCAGCTTCTGAAGCTGCAAAAGAGGCTATAAGGATAAAGAACTTTGTCACAGAATTGGGAGTTGTCCCAAGTATCGAGAATGCGATTTCATTATACTGTGATAATACTGGAGCCATTGCACAAACAAAGGAACCGAGGGCGCATCAGAAGTCGAAGCATATGGAACTCAAGTACCACATCATTCGAGAGATTGTGTCGCGAGGGGATATTGTCGTGTGCAAGGTACCGAGTGAAGATAATGTAGCAGACCCGCTGACGAAGGCCATACCTCCGAAGTTGTTTGATAAACATGTGGAGTCGATGGGTATTAGATACAATCGTTATTGGCACTAGAGCAAGTGAGAGTTTTTGTTGGGGTTGGTGCTCTCAGCGCCAATTCCCGGTTGCATTTATTTATGAATACTTCTGTAAAACATTATTATTTGAATATATATGCAGTTTCTATAATATATATATCTTTTAATATGGTAAAGACGTAATGACCTTAGAATGACTAGTCATGGTACAGTTGCAAAAACGTAACTGACATTGAATTGTATCATGACGTTGTCATTCTCAGATAGTTCCTGGTCAAGGTTTACACTACTTGGTCAGTATAGTAAACCCGTTGAGACCGGTACATGTCGTATACTTGAATATATGATTCCAATGGTTTCTCAATGAACCATAAGTCTTGGAGACTAGTATAGACGTGTAGGTGTTTATAGCGGATAAACACTGAACGACTCACCGAAGATTCTTAATGGATGGTACACCAACGTCAATAAGAATCTTGTCGGGTTGAGTAGCACTTGTGATTCTTGACTTGAGATGCCACGGCACATAAGACATCTTCTACACCTAGATGGCAGCCACGTCACCGCTATTAAGATCAGACCTCCGCTGTTCGTTGGGTGTAGATAGATCCTCTGGGTGTCCTGTGTGTATCAAGATAGGATCTGTCAGTTCTGTGTGACAGAGCATATGTAATCCATATGATTAGCAATCAGATAAAACCATGGGCCCGTAGTACAATTTAGAAGTTAGTTCTAAATGTTCTTTTTGAGATTGCTAATAGAATAGTCGACTGGATAATCCCTATAGAGATTTGACGTTTATATCTATATCTTTGGGATTTATCCGGATACCTGTGTCGGAGGAATTATACATTTGCCATGACCTCGACCTGTATAATTCAATGAGTTTATCTGTGATCGTCATAATTTACGGGTGGATAAATTATGGACACGAAATTGGATTTCGTGATGGATATGCCTGAATCTAGAGAGTCTCAATAATGAAATATACTCGTAGAGCACTAGGGCAACAATTATGAATAATATTGATTATTTATAAAGTCGTTTAAAGGTTAAACGCAAAATACATGTGAAATGACCCGATAGTCATTTCCTTAATTTTTGTGTATTTGTATTTAATACTTGATTAATTCAAATACACATTAATTAATTGTCAATTGAGATATTTGACTAATATCATAAATGAATATATGTATTTAATATTTAATGTAAATATTATATATTTATATATTTAATATATTTGTATTTAATAATTATTTAATTGTTAAATGATTAAATTAATTAAAGTATAGATTTTTTAGTTATGATATTTGTTTTAATGACTTGGTTGCCATTGTTGACTTTGTTGAAAATTATCATTAAAGTGTAATGATCATTTTATCACTTGGCAAAATGAAATTCAAATGAAATTAAAACAAAATATATTGTTAATTCCTTAGGCAATTCGGCCAAGGTAAAATTTGGACAAGTATATATTGTTTTATTTCATTTAGGGTTTAATAACCTAATACAC